>AWUE01016522.1:0-17808 GCA_001974825.2 Corchorus olitorius
GTTGAGTGTGAAAAATTGGAGATTATATAGCCAAAAAGTCAACTTGAATGAAGAAATTATCGGCCCCAATAAACGCGTTAGCAAATAAGAGCTCGGTGCCCAAGGATTAGCTTTTGGCTTTTGGCCCATGGCTCTGTATTATTTTTGACTCCGACCGAAAAGCTATGGTAAAAGGCACCACAATGTCCGGCTCTTCCTCTTTTTATGTCTTTCTTGTCTTCCCGCCTTTTCAATGACATGGTATATTTTCACCAAAACAACAAAACTGACATGGCATATATTAATCTTTAATTATTCTCAGTGTCTACATTAATAATGCTTGTAGATAATGTTTGTTAATGTACTACTAATAATTACTACTAGCTAATTTGATCATCATTATCTAACTAGGGAATAAATTGTTAAAAGTTTTATTTGTGATCACTGACAATAGTGAAGAAAAAGTGAATCAGTGAATGAAATCTTTTCTTTTTCTACTTAAAGAACGACAAAGTTGAAAAAGATGTGGCAAATACCATGGTTTTGTGTCAATTCCGAGTTGGTTTTCATCTAACATATTGAGGAGGCTCGTTGCAAATCGAAAAGTTTATGTTGAGTTTCATGTGCCAACAACGCCAAACAATTCGCACAACGATTACCTTCTCGAAAAATATGTTGTATTTCCATTATCCAATCACCCTTAAGGAGTTCTAAACAACCCTATTCTAAAGTACTATTATGATTAACATATTACGACCTTACTAAGTATTAATGAACATAGCCATAGGTGTTGATAGATTGCTTGAAATATGTACAAGATATATATGAACGAACATATTATATGTGTTGTTGACTTTTGTTCACCATAGATGAACATTTCCATTCTTCGTACTAATACTCTTATGAATTATTTATTAGTAAGTTTATCTTATTAATTTGTTCCATTTAAGCAATGTCTCGTATTTGAGTTCTGTCAATAGAGATAATTATTATTGGGAAAACTTTACTTATATAGTGAGTCAATCCGGTTCGAACAAACTTAACTTGTAAATATACTAAAAAACAATTGTAAAGTAGAATGAAATTGGCTAGTCATAAGTCTGAAATTTTTATTTCAAGGCCTTATTTTGCAAAGATTTGAACTCAAAATCGTGTTTAAGAGACATTTAACTAGCCAATTTCATTCTAACTCGACTGACTATTTTTTTTTTGGCGAGACAACTGACTCCAATTTACTAAGAATATAATTTGACTTTTAAAAGTCATCGGGCATTTGGTCTGCTGGTAGAGTGTTGGGCTTTTAGTTCCAGTATACCTGGACCATGAGATCTTGGGTTCTACTCTCACGGAATGTGAGTTTTCTTTGTAATTTATTTGTTTTGTAATTTATTTGTTTGTGTATTTAATATATTAGTAGTTATATAGATGAAATTAGAGATTTGCCAATCCTATTTGATTTATGTACCTATCAATTTGTAAATAGGGAAGTCATTCTCTAACTAAGATTGAGCTGGATAATTGTGTGATGCGGGACTATTCCTCCGAGGCGTTTGTAATCTCTAATTATTGATTGATGAAGGTGATTATTTGATAAAAAAAATTTGACTCTTAAAAGAATAAACTATTAGTAACTCATTTTATTTATTCTTATGGACAGAAAAAGAAACGAAATACTGACGGCCCATTGGACCCCCTCAAATAAACTCTTCCATCATATTTTTGAATTTTGCTTTTTGGTGTTGTGAAAAAATAAAAAGGCCCAAGGCCCATATAAAAATGTGTGAGCCTCAAGTACTTTCGAGTTTCGACGAAGTTCTTTTTTGCACCAGTTTCACGAAGTTCATTCATTCATAAATACAATCAGATACTGAAAATCATATTTTAGAACAATACTTATACCGTTTTGATCAATTAGTTTAAGGAAATTATTAACTCTTCCTAGTTTAATGGGATTTTAATTCCCATCTTTAAGTGAATTTATGATCAACGCACGTATCTTTGTAAAATAGAAATAAGGAAATACGAAGGAATTTCTCTAATTCCGTAGTATTTATCAAGCTTCGGAGGAAAAACGAAACAAAACTTGAGCTTCCGAGAAGCCCGAATACGAAAGTTAATTACAATCCTGAAGGAATTAAACCAATTCAGGAATTGGAATTCGAGTTGAACAACAAAATCCCCTATATAAAAGCACTATACTACAGAGCCTAAAACCTCAATACAAAGTCTTTCGAGATTTCTGAAATTTCTTCCATTATTATACTCTCAACTTATTTGATTCTGTTCTTATTGATCGCCATCTTTTAGCCGCAAACCAACAACCATGTTTAGAGTAGCGAGTGCATCCCAATATTTAGCAATCACCGGTGTCGGCATCAAAGACATCAAGCTTGCAAAGAAGGCATGGATATTTCCCGGCCAGAGTTACACCCGTTTCGATGTCACGCCGGAGAATTACACGTTCGAAGTCCAGGCCATGAGCGCCGAGAAACTTCCTTTTATCCTTCCGGCGGCCTTCACAATCGGCCCGCGTGTCGATGATCATGAAAGTCTCCTCAAATATGCCAAGCTTATGTCTCCTCACGATAAACGCTCCAACCATGTCACTGAACTCGTTCAAGGCGTAATTGAAGGGGAAACCAGAGTTCTGGCTGCTTCCATGACTATGGAAGCTATATTCAAGGGAACCAAAGAGTTTAAGAAAGAGGTTTTTGAGAAAGTCCAGCTTGAACTTAACCAGTTTGGGCTTTTGATTTACAATGCTAATGTCAAACAGTTGGTGGACGTGCCGGGGCACGAGTATTTTTCTTACTTGGGTCAAAAGACTCAGATGGAGGCTGCAAATCAAGCCAAAGTTGATGTGTCGGAGGCGAAAATGAAGGGAGAGATTGGAGCGAAGCTAAGGGAAGGACAGACGCTTCAAAACGCTGCGAAAATCAATGCGGAGACCAAGATTATATCGACGCAGAGGCAGGGTGATGGGACCAAGGAGGAAATCAGGGTTAAAACTGATGTGAAAGTTTTTGAGAACCAAAAGGAGGCTGAGATAGCTGCGGCCAATGCTGACTTGGCTAAGAAGAAAGCAGGGTGGGCTAAGGAGGCTCAAGTGGCGGAAGTTGAGGCGGCGAAGGCCGTGGCGTTGAGGGATGCTGAGTTGCAGAAGGAGGTCGAGCAGATGAATGCTATGACCAGGACTGAGAAGCTCAAGGCTGAGTTTCTCAGTAAAGCCAGCGTCGAGTATGAGACTAAGGTAACTAATTCTCTTCTGCAATTTTTTTTATTCTATAATTATGGGTTATCTTGTTTGATCACTAATAGATTGATATAGCATATTTCAATTGTTCTGAATCGTTCAATATTATTCTGCAAACTACCCTTTCCTCTGTTTTTTTCTGATTTCATGATTGCTTTTGAAACCACTAGGATCTTCTTCATGTCACTTTGAGTAGGTCTTAAAAGGAAAATATGATCCAATTTGAATAGATAATCATGAAATTTGGTCTAATTAACAAAATCGATTAATGTTTGATGTCTTTGGATTTTATAAGTTGAATATATATTGTTCAGTTTTATCTATTTTTCTTCAATGATTATTAACATTGGAATTCATAATTACACTAATGTCTAATGTAGAGCAATGCATAGAGTTGAATTTTAATGTATATTTCTTCCTTTAATAAAGGTGCAAGAAGCAAATTGGGCGCTGTACCAGAAACAGCAAGAGGCAGAAGCTGCTCTGTATGAGAGGGAAAAACAGGCTGCAGGACAAAAGGCACTTGCTGAAGCCGCCTTTTATTCCAAACAGAAAGTTGCTGATGGAGAGTTATATGCAAAGGAAAAAGAGGCAGAAGGGCTCGTGGTACTTGGAAAAGCTCAAGGCATGTATCTAAGAACACTGTTGGATTCTGTGGGAGGCAACTATAGTGCCCTAAGGGATTACCTGATGATCAATGGTGGAATGTTTCAAGACATTGCTAAGATCAACGCTGAAGCTGTGCGTGGATTGCAGCCCAAGATTAGCATTTGGACTAATGGCGGCGACGTGGCTGAGGGGAGTGGCGCTGCTGCTGCTGGTAACTCTGCCATGAAGGAGGTTTCTGGTGTTTACAGGATGTTGCCTCCGTTGTTTTCGACGGTTTACGACCAGACTGGGATGCTACCACCCCCATACATGGGCACATTAACCGCACCAAATGGTCCAGCTATAGCTAATTAAAACAGATTAGCCAATTGGAACATGATGCTCTTTCTCTTTGTTTTATTTTTACTAGTATTTATTTAGAATTTTATTTTTATATAGTTTCATGCGGAAACTAGCTAGAGCAAATGCTCTGTTTGACTCGACTTAATTTTTTTTCAGTAGTTTATTTATAAATACATTGGTTATTTCCTACACTTATCTTCGTGCATTTCAATTATAAGATTTCTACATGCTAGTGGAGCTTAATTAGTTAACTTTCTTGGTGTTAATAATGTAAACAACTACAAAAAACACATTATCTTTTAGCTACATAATAATTAACTTTCTTGTGAGTATTGCATTTCATGCCATGGATTCTGATTTTTGGAAGTGAATGAAAATTGAAAACTCAATAGTAGTGCCCACTTTTTTTCCCACCAAATCCTGATAGGATTGTTGCTTGCTACTGTATAATTGCTGCAACTATCAGATTCTGTTTTCCATTTCCAGGATAAAGACAAATGCTAATTCCTCCATGGAAACAGCATAGATACTAGTTTTTGTTCTGTCTACATGTTGAAACTGAAAAAGGTCCCAAGAGGCAAATACCCAAATTTAATCCATCATCATTGATGATAAATCAATGTATATATAGTTAAAATTTATGTGGAAAGCTTCCACTTGTGGGATAAAATTTTACTAAGTATAAAAATACCAAGAAAATCTAAATATTCATGAGAAAATAGATATCATAGCTTTTAGTTAGTGACTGCCCATTTTGGAATTTATGGCTGAGCTCTGTTTACTGCTATCTATTGTTGGGTTTTGTTATGATTGTGTTTTGTAAGGTTTATTAAATTTTCCTAGGCCCAGCCTTCGCTGTCAATGGGCCCAAAAATAAAGAAAAAGAGACAATGCCACAATGGGGACAAGGTTCTCCACCCCAAACGTTGGATAAAGGATTAAATTTACAGCACTTAGCAATTTGGGAATAGAACTATACCCCACCTCATCCAAACACTACCCCTATGTGGTGGGACCCAACCCATCTTCCTACCACTCCTAACCCCTGGCCCCCACCATTTACCATTACTTTTCCTCCCCATTCGCCCAAAATTTTTTGGGTCCCACCCGCCAATCTTTGGCGCGCATGCCCCTCAGCCCTCACTTGCGAGTTGCGATGCTACATTACATACACACTCTCTCTCCCTTTCTAATCAATCTATCTGTATTCCCAATCGACGGCCCACGATCTCCATCCCCTCACCTATCATCACCAAATCAGAAATCCAACGGTCGAAACTCGTCTTTCATATTACACGCGTCGGTATGTCAGTGTCTGGTCAACCTTGCCTCGAATGAATACATTTCCAGATGCTCCCTCCCTCTGTTTCTCTGTCTGTAAAGTAAAGCCTCTTTTTTTCTTTTTTCTCAGTTTCTGAACTCCATTAATACTCTCTCTTTAGTCTTTTCCCTACTTTACTTTCTTAATTTAGGGTTTATTTGTCATTTCCTTTCTTTATTGCCATGTGATATCCGGGGCGTCAGTTTACTGTTTAGTTGCTGTAAAGCTGTGCTGTGAGGAGACATTGTTGTCTTCCATAGCTCAGAAATTTTTTCCACTGATTTTTAGGGTTCTTTAAGGTGAATTTGATGGTTTTGGTAGGGAACTGTTGGGGTTCAATGAAATTTTGAGAGATGGATAGCTCTTGGCGGATCAAATTTGACTCTACATTGCAGTCATCGATGCCTTCCATGTCTTCATCGGTACCGCAGGAGCCTCGGAATCAGGTAATCAGCGCATGTATGTAAAATATGTTTTAAAATCATGGTGAAGAAGTATCGGCTGGAGCAATGCTTGTTTGCTTGTTTTGTTGTTAGTTGTTTTTCTAAATTATAAATTACTTTTTCGACTCGTGGAAAGAATCTTGATGCTAGTTTTTTCTGTTTGGGATTTCGGCGTTTCCATTAGTTGTTTGGAATGATTGTAGAGCGGGATAGGATAATATCAACATGAATGTGTATTCCAGCAATGCTGGTACTTTTTGCTATTTTGCTCTGTTCGTTGAAACTCATGGTGGTTATGCAACTATTTGTATGGTCTGCTTTAGATGTTTGGTGCATGCATGGTCATGGGGAAGTAAGTCGAGAAACAAAGATTAGTGTTCCTAATGCAGATATTCTACTGGTTGCCTGGCGTAGCTTTGCTGTGTTTAAAGTACTCAAATAAAATTTACAGAATCCCATTAAGTGCCATAGGCCCGGATATGATCGCAAGGAGTTAGAGCTAATGGCTGATGCTTTAGATTTAATTCATGCTATTAAACTAGTCTGCTTTAGATGTGTTGAATGGTCAAATATAGGTGGTAAGTAATAGAATTACAGGTAGAATATTGCAAGATTTTTGTTTCTACTTATAGGGGTTCTATGGGGGCATTGCACTCTTGTTTTCTTCTTCACAGTTTAGACAGGGTGGAGTGCTAAAATGTTATTCGTGATTTTATTGTCTCATTCTTTTGTCATTGATTGGGAGAAGTTACTTATCTGTTGTAGTTTGGAAGTTTGGCTCTGAATTTGCTTTACTTTCTTCCCCGCCTACTGTTGTTTAGTTACCATTATCTTTTAATACAGATGGAGATAAATTCTGGCCAGCGTTTTTACCAACATGTTACACAAGATATAAATTCAACTTTGCATCAAAGGTTGCATGATCCCATGCCTCCCAACAATTCAAACACGTCTTCCCATAAGTCAAATCATACTGAGCAGGCAAATTCATTTCTAGCTCTTCTATCTGGGCCACCATCACTGTTACAGTGTGATTTTCAGGATTTGTCAAGGCGAAAAGTATTTAGTTCCTCTAGAAGTGTAAATATGAATAATTTTGGAAGTGAAGTTCCACAGACCTCTGGTGCATTGATATCAGCAAATATGAGCAGTCAAAGCACTCGAAATGGGGCAAATTCTTCTGCGGTTCCATCTAGATCGGCATTGAGCTCCACTAGTAACGGTGTTTCAGTTTTGCATGGTAACGTTCATGCATGCAACTTCAATCTTCAGAATTCAGATCTGGCCAAAGTAGTCAATCATCACATGCTTCCTGGTACTGAGAAAGTAAAGGACTTTCCAATCCAGAAAGGGGATTGTTATGGTGCCAATTCTGCAAGAGCTGCGAATATTTATAACATAAATGTCCAGATGCCCGTGAAGATACCAGCAGAATCAAACTCATCTATATCAGATCAGTCATCAACTATTTTAAGTGGGTGTCCTCGTGTGTTCTGTTTGGATACAGGTCCGTGCATGATACCTTATTCCTTGTCTGGTATTGGTTAATAGTTTTTCATATAGGATATCCCCTAACATGTTCTTTTTTCTTTTTTAATTAAATTGGATGAAAAAGGTGGGTATCTGCTTCTCAGTAATACAGGACTTCTTGGTATAGTTTGCTCATGTCATTTTTCTCACACATCTGTCTCCAAATTTTGTGAGGTAACTTTTTCATATTGTTTTGTCTTTATCTTATGGCCCTCGTACTAGTAACTTTATCTTATGGCCCTCGTACTAGTAACTTGTAAGACATATTTGCATTATCATCTGGATAAGATTTATGCTTACAAGTTACTTCCACTGCTTAATGTTGCAGCATTTGGGATTATGTGATATCAACCCTGGGGATGCTGTTCGTATGGAAAGTGGAGAAACCATTGCACAGTGGCGGAAACTCTACTTTGAGAAGTTTGGGGTAGGAGTTACATTGCCCTTGTTTTTAGTATTTACTTGAAATGAACTCTCTGGTGTTTGCTTCTCTATCCCAAACATGCATGTTGTGTGCACATGTTTCCATTTATCAATGATGTAGTATTGAGATTTGAGAATTTAAGACAATCCTCTTCCTGTAGGAGCATTTAATATTTAAGAAAAATGACTACTTCAGATTATCGATATTATACCTCTTTAAGATGATTAATCAATTTTCTGGATAGTGTGTTGTTTAAAAGGGTTATCCCTCATCATTGATTTTGGAACTATTAGACGTATTTTTTATGGTTTTGTGCAAATCTATTGCAATTCATAGGGGAAGTTGAATGTTAGGGTGGGGGTAAGATATATAAGCTAACTCAATCTAGGTTTCTTATTGCACTAGTATGATAGAATACAGACTTTTTAGCAGTTTTTTCTTTTTCTTTTCTTCCTCCTCCACTTTTGTAACAGTTATCTCTTCAATTTCTCATTTCTGTTTACCTTTGGGATTGAAAGATGTATTTCTTATTGGCATGTGTTTGAAGCAACGAGAACACTGGATGGTGATGTTTTTATGATGCTTTAGATCAGGGTTCCGGAAGATCAGAGTGGATGGGACTGGCCTGAAGGATTGTTACCAACTGCTGGCTTGGTGAAATTTAATGCGACCATGCCCAAAACATCTAGTACTTCTCACTTGATTAATCCAGTTGGTTCATCTCGAGGTTTGTCAAGGTGCATGGACTATACCATGTTTCCAAAGAATCCTCAGCTGGGCCAGAATTCTGTTACTGGTCTTTTACATAACAAAGAAGAGCTAAAAGATGTTGGTAGTAGTAACTTTCTTTTCAAGCACTTGATTGGTGCTTCACAAAACAATATGCATGATGCGGCTGGTGGCCAGAGAATGGAGGGCGCTGTTTCTAAGAGTTCAACAATGTCAACTATTGTTGGTAGAGATTCAGATAGTGGTTGTCAGTCCATGTCTGCTTGGATTGATTCCATATTGAAGTCTGGAAGCTCTACCCTTACCCACTCTAGTTTGCAGAATTCAAGAATGCTTGGTCAAATTTGTGATGTCAGTGCTGCTAGAATCACAAATGATGTTGTAATTTCTGACAGAGACGCAACTTCTTCTAACATGGAGTTGAAGCTTGGGCAACCATATCAACAGAGTCGACCTGCAGGGAACTCTGCTTTACCAGTTATTGCACCCAAACATTTGGAAAGAAATCTAGGTCCTCCTGAATTATGCTATACCCAGCGGATGAATTGTCATGGTGGGTTAGATTAAAAATTTAACTGCTAGCTCTTTCTTGTTATAGCATATGGGTTGTAGGTTAATTATTATATATATGTATGGCTTTTTGGTGTTATGGTTTAGTGATCATATTATGATTAGTCCTGGAAAAATGCAGGTACCTTTCGTGGGGAGGAGGAATCTAGGCAGTATTGTCATCATGGTGCAGACTCCTCAAACCCCACTGCAGGAAGACAACAAAAGAAGTTGAATCTTGGCAATTATACATTTGGTGTCAGCAGTGTTGTGGATGCTACCAAACTAGACAAATGCAGAGGTGATGCCACCAAGAGCTTTGTAGTTCCCCCACTTCCCCAGCTACTGTCTGGAGAGAGTGCATGCTCAAGAGGTACTAATCATATGGTTGGTGAATTTAGCATGCCAAACACATTTCATTGTGGATATAGTGCTACCAAGTGTGACCCACTAAGTGCTCCCATGAAAATTGCAAATAATTCAGGGAGACAGTTGAATATGCCTGAGTTGGGTTTCTGCAGATTAATAGACAAAGGTAAAGGTGCAGGATCAGGATGTGTTCCTGGTGGCCTTTGCACTGCAACAGATCCGGCACTTGGAATTCAAAAGCAGGTTGAATATTCTAGAATTGAGCCTGGAGTTCTGCCTGTTTTTTCAGCTGTGCATGGCACAGATTCATGTCAGTCATCTGGTATTCCTTCAGATAGAATTGATGAGAGAAGCTGTCTCAACCTTCCTGGGATTGGGAACTCTTCTTTTGTTGGAAATACTGGACATACTGATCAAGCTTTTCGTAGAATGATGAGTTCATATTTGGGCTCTGGACTAGTTTCACAATCCTCTCCTGTTTCATTGGGCTTTCCATTGGCTACTTCGACCGTTATACCAGGTCCAACTTCCACCATTTCACAACAAGAGAGCATTTGTTTGCTTGATGACAGTATGAGACTACTTGCATTGAGACAGATATTGGAGTCGTCAAAACAACATATGATTTCTTCTGTTGGAATGAGCCATGGGCTTGGGAGATTGGATCAAACTTCTAATCCCAGTGTGCAACATTCTCTGTTTGAATTGTCAAAATCTAGAGAAGAAAGGCATGGACCTACTCTTCCTAGCAAGCAAAATGTCTTTGAAGGTGCTTCATCATCAGTTCCATCGCCGGCTGCCAGAAAATTGATCCCCATGACAGGCAAGTGAGGCTGTGAAGATTTTGCTTGTCACTTGCATATCTATCTTGGTTTTCCTCTAGTTTACGTGTTTTTTTATGACATCATGTTTTCATTATCCAGGGTTGAACAGCCGGTGTGATAGCTCAGCATTTAGTCAAGGGATTTCACTATGTTCTAGAGAAATTGACATGCCATGTCACTTTTCTAACGAGCCTTTTCCTAATCATTCAGAATTAAGGTTACTCTTTAAATCTGCTATGTTAAATTTGCAATAACTTTTGAAGCTTTTAAAATTTGATGACTAAAATAGGTCTCATATCCCTTTCCATTGCTCTACTCTTCTGTTCCTCTTCCTTTCCCTTATTAAAAAAGACGTCTTTTCCTTCACATCACACAATACACATCTCATAATACTTAGTACATTATCATATGGCAAATAAAGTTGTGGATGTTTTTGCCCTAGTTTTAATTTTCTTATTCATACGTTCTTAGGATTATCAGAGGTGAGAGTATCACTCAATCAAGTGAGCATGCAAAATGTTGTCAGAGAGGGCCTTGCACGTATTTTCAGGGAAACTGCATATGCTCAGCTCATGCAAAGTGCTTAGAAGGATATCCTGAGTGTAGAGTTGGAAGATCTCATGTTACCTCCAAGGAAGAAGAAGGTGTCTGCATGTCAGTTGCTTCTGAATTTGTTAGAGATCATACCAGTCCAAAGGAAGGAAGTATGCCGTTGGATCAAGGAGGAAAAGTTAATGGGCAACTTCCTAGGAGAATTGCCTGTCATGCATCTCAGTGGAGAGATGTTCCATGCAAGCAGAAGGAAGCTTGTAAGTTGAAACATATGAATCCATCAGCGGAAGTGCTAGATGCAAGTGGCTGTGCTGAAGGTCAGCATGGAGATGCAGGTATGCACTTTATTGGATCTGCTGCAAACAGAGATGACTCATTCAAAGGGCAAGACATGTCAAATATATCTTCTGGATGTTCTGCCCCTGTTGTCACCCAGGCATCAATTGAGGTTAATAATATGGATTCTTCTACCATCGATGCTGGGGATAATGGATATATAAATGGTCTTATAGTTGACGAGGGATCTGGTATTGATAAGTGTTCATCAAATGATGCTCGTGAAAGTGAAAGAAGCGCTGAATTTCCAGGTGTTTCTTGCAGGAGTAAGATAAGGAATAAAGGATTTTCCAAAACTATGAATGGACAGTCATCTTTTAGTCTGCTTGATGAGCTTAAACTCATAGATTCCTTGACATGGAAAAAGGGTAAAAATCAAATTTATACAAGCTTCACTGGTAGTGGGAGGACCAATCATTTGAAGAGAATTAGGAGAGGTGCGAAATCTGGGAAGAGAAAAAGAGCTGTCAAATTTAGGATGCTGGATGCAGCCTCTTGTCCTAAAGTTTCTTTTGGACATTGTCCTAAAGATAAAGGCAGTCCTCAGGTTACTTCTGGTTTGTCCAAAGATCGGCGGACCCTCATTCCACCTGGGTTAGAACCAGACGAGGCCACTCATTTGATTAAACCAGGAGACGCAGCTTCAGCCAAAATAGTTTCTCAGAAAAGAGATCTGCATGGTCTGTATAATGATCAGGATGGTGAAGAAAATTATCAGCCTGAACTGGAAGGTGAAGCCAGGTTTGGTAACATCCTTGAAGTTTCAGCTAGAAAAAGGTTAAAGAGGGCTTGGGATTCTTTTGAGAATTTGGAGGCACCCAAACCAATCCTTAAATCTTTTGAAAGAACTTCTAAAAGCAATTCACTACATAGCATAAAGGCATTTTCGAGTCTTGAGGCATCTGTCTGTGATAAGAAAGCGAGGCCCATAGTTTGTGGAGACTACGGTGAAATATGCAGTGGAAATGATACTGATAATTTGAGGCCTGCAAAAATTGTTCCTCTTAGCAGGATCCTTAAAAACACAGAACAGTGTTCGCTTAGGAAGAGCTATAAACCCAAAAGTACTCTAAGGAAGTTTAAGAAGAAAAGGCCAGCTAGGAGAGCTCCATACTTTGGTTCATCACTTCATTTGAAGAAAGAAGAAGTAAATGGATTTAATGAAGTGAGTGGCTGTCATGTTGAAGATTGCGAGAAGACATGTGTGGGTGGAATTAAGCAATTCGATAACAAATCATTCATCTTGGAGAAAGGGAAGGATGATAAAAGTGAGATCAATTGTTCTGTTCGTGGTGATATTACTTATAATTGGTCAAAGACAAGATGCAAGGAAATTCGCAAACGCAGCCTTTATGAACTGACAGGAAAAGGTAAATTTTACTGATGTTTTCATGGTAGCTGCTTATAATGTTGCTTGATCCATGAGGCAAACATTTTTTACATTGTGATGTTTGGTTTTGTTGAGGGTGTACATCATTGTTTTCCCTTTTACTTCTCAGGACTAGAGTCTGCCTCTGACAATTATCCCCTTATGAAAATCTCAAAGTGCAAGCAGAAGATGAAAGTGAGGAAAGGCTTAAAAAAAGCCGGTGATGTTGATCTTGATGGACATAGATCATGCGACATTAATGCTGAAAAGTAAGTAAGCAAGTAAATTGATTCTTGTTTCTTGAATATTTTCATAAATATTTGCTATATACTTATACAGCTTCATAATGATGTGAATTTGATTATGACTAATTGCTATGGATTTATAAATTATGTCACAGAGCTTTCAAGGAGTCTAGGTACTCATCCATTGTTGATTCAGATGTATTCTGCAGTGTTTGTGGAAGCACAAACAAAGATGAATTCAATTGCTTATTGGAGTGTAGTCGATGTTTGATCAGAGTATGTATTAATTTCAAGTTTGTGCCTATTGTCAAATTGTCATTCTCTAATTCTGGTTTCACGGTACAGGTGCATCAAGCTTGCTATGGTGTTTTAAAAGTACCAAAGGGCCCCTGGTATTGCAGACCATGCAGAACAAGTTCTAATAATATTGTAAGAAATTTTGACTCATGGGGTTTCCATATTAATTTAACCCTCAATAGATGTGGCTCTTTGTTATATGAGTTTTGATGTGTCTTCCTTGCATTGTTTTATGTCATTTTTTATCATCATTTAGGTTTGTGTTCTCTGTGGATATGGTGGTGGTGCCATGACTCGAGCATTACGAAGTCATGCATTTGTAAAAGGCCTGTTGAAAGCTTGGAATATTGAGGCAGAGTGTATGCCTAAGAGTGCAAAATATTCTGATGCGACTATGTTGGATGATCAGAGTCTGGTTGTTGGTAATGCATCTTGTAATCTCCAACTTAAAGATCTTAATCGAGGAAGAGCTGCTGCATGGAAAATCGATGCGCAGAACCAATTGGAAACTGTTGGGGACTCCGCTTGCCCTCTTGGCAAGTTAAATGTGTATAATAGTGTAACAGCGGGAGTACTTGATTCTACTGTGAAACAGTGGATTCATATGGTCTGTGGGCTCTGGACTCCTGAAACACGTTGCCCAAATGTCGACACCATGAGTGCTTTTGATGTATCTGGTGTTTCATCTGCAAGAGAAAATGTGGTGAGTATGTAATACTTGATGCAAAAAAATATTTTTGGGACATGCTGAAAACTTACAATTTATACCATGTCTTTCTATTGTTAGACAGTTTTAAATTTTAATGATTTCTCTCTGACTCTTTGAGTGGTCATGTATATTATTAATTAACTTGTCCTGTAAGTGACCATCAATTTCATTTCCCCCAGGTTTGCTCTATATGTAATCGGCCAGGTGGCTCGTGTATACAATGCAGGGTTGTAGATTGTTCAGTTCGGTTTCACCCTTGGTGTGCTCACCAGAAGGTCTTTATTCTAGAAGATGAAGTTTTAATTGCATTTCTTATATGCTATATGCTTAATCAGTTTTTATCTTAGGTGCTAAAGCAATCAATTACCCCCCCTCATATATTGTAGACTGAGCTAGATTTTCATCGTGAATTCAGTTATAAACAGACAAATCTTCGGGTTATACTGGAAAATTGCAATTTAACTCGATATTTATGTCTTTGATTTTTTAATACCTTTTTCTCTACGTTGCTTAAGATTTCAATATCCATGCCTTTATGTTCTTTGCTGCGCAAATTTTTACAGTAATAGCATAAATGCTGAGGAACATCTGACACTTAAATGGAGTTGTATGCTCCTCGTAGACTTAAATTCCAATATGTATTGAACGCTATAATTTGGCTATGCTAATAACATGTTATACTTATGTTCTCGATTAATGTGAAAGGGAAGATTGCTGAGGGTATTTGGCTTTCCTGATTCACTTTGTTATATTGCTTACAGGGTTTATTACAAAGTGAGGTTGAGGGGGTTGATAATGAAAATGTTGGTTTCTATGGAAGATGTATGCTTCATGCCTCATGCTCCACATGTGAATCTGGTAGTCATCCCATTGATGCTGAATTGAGTTCCTCTAGAAAAGGGGAATCAACCTGTGCACGAACAGAGGTACTTCATCCATTTTCTAAGTAAGCAGGAGGGTGTGGGTGGGTTTGTTGGGTTATCTCAGCAAGTGGGCACTCATAATGTGATCTAATGACACCTCTGCTAGGGTTTCAAAGGCCGCAAACAAGATGGCTTTCGGCACAACATATATGGTCAATCTAGCAGAAAGAGTGGATGCCTTGTTCCTCAAGAGCAGTTAAATGCTTGGAACCACATCATTAGGCAGAAGTCATGCATGCAGGGGCAGCCAAAGCTTCCAACATCTGACATCGAATATGATTGCCGGGTAGATTAAAGTTGCTTATTTGCCTATAACTTTATTTGGATTCAGTCTGTTCAACTCCTCTACTTGTTAGAACTGTCATATTATTCTTCAATAAGCACAGAAAGGATCATGTTTTAGAATTTCTACATTCATTATATGCTATCTATTCATGGTATATCTTTGCCTATATGCGAGCATTCCATTTTTAAAACTTCTTTAGATGATTTTACCATATAACTTGTCTTTGGAAGCCTGAGTGTTCTGTGTTTCTCATTACTTGCAGAAAGAGTATGCTCGCTATAAGCAAGCGAAGGGTTGGAAGCATTTGGTTGTTTACAAGTCTGGCATACATGCACTTGGTCTTTACACATCTCGTTTCATTTCTCGTGGCGAAATGGTTTGAACTTTCCCTTAAAGTTAGGATATTCTGTTTTTCTTTATAATTCAAAGTAATATATTGGTAATGGTTTTCTTAGGTGGTTGAGTATGTTGGTGAGATTGTGGGGCTACGTGTGGCTGACAAAAGAGAAAAAGAGTATGAGTCTGGCAGAAAAGTTCAGTATAAAAGTGCATGTTACTTCTTCAGGATAGATAAAGAGCATATCATTGATGCAACCCGCAAAGGGGGAATTGCCCGTTTTGTTAACCATTCATGTCTGGTAATTACTTTAATTTCTTTGAAGTTTCCTTTCTTTCTCTCTTTCAAGCCGTGAGGACCATGTTCAAGGGATGAGTCTGACCTTGTGGGGCACCTTATCTCAGGTTTCAATGGGATTGATTTGTGATAATCTTATGTTCAAGTTTGCCAAGATCTCTTGAATGGGATCAATTTGAATGATGACATGTACTGCATTGACATAATCATGTATTCTACATCAAGCGAAGTTCTTTTCATCATTAAAGTTCATGGAAGTTCTTTTCATAATTAAAATTCATGGAAGTTCTTAATGGAAGGCTGTTAAATGTTTGACATTGTTGATATTTTCCGTTTTTCGCACCACTAGGGCACTAAGGACTTGATAAGTTTTCAAGTTTTCTTTTCAAGTTTGACATTGTTGATTTTTTCAAGTTTTCTCACTTAATGCTCAATTTTGACAGCCAAATTGTGTTGCCAAAATCATTTCCGTGAGGAATGAAAAGAAGGTAATTCCGAACTAGATTTATGCTCAAAACAATGGCATTTGGCTTGGTGATGATTTGTTTGTTGCTGGGTTCATATATATATGTTATATGTTGCAGGTAGTGTTTTTCGCAGAGAGAGATATATATCCAGGAGAAGAGATAACATATGACTACCACTTCAACCATGAGGATGAAGGCAAGAAAATACCTTGCTTTTGTAATTCCAAAAATTGTAGGCGTTATCTCAACTGAACTCAACGCATTGTACATAAGAAGATTCATGTTTTATTCATTCCTTTTGTTTTACTATTGTCAATCCCGAAATTGGGTTGCCAAATTTTGTCCTCTTTTTGCCCCCATTAATATAGAATTTCTATATCCATATTCCGCTGCATGTTTTTGTGGCTTTAACACTTTTTCTTCTGTTTTCGAAATGGGCCTTTTCCTTTCCCATTTTCAAAACTAGAAAAGTTAGAAGTTCCATTTTGCTTAGCATGTGGGCTCAATATCGTTCTCTTCCCTTTCAATCTCTTCCCTTTTCATGATTTATTTATAGTAATAATAGAAAAGAGAAAATATTAATCACTTGAATTTGTAAAGTAACAAGAATTTTTTTTTTTAAAAGAAGAGAAAATATTAAATCAATTCAAAAATGAGAAGTTTTTGTTTTGTTTTTTTGTGTGTGTGAACGAGAAGTTTTTGTTAATCACTTGAATTTGTAAAGTAACAAGCATTTTGTGATCAGGCTAACCAACATTTGTAGTATAATTTAGTTTTGTCCCATTTAACTATCACAATAAACATGAATATAACATAACCAACTAACCAAGCACCCCCCATTCCCCATTTTTTTCTCCCCAACCCCACCATACGTTGTCTTCTGTGTATGAAGTTTCTATGCCGAAAACTGAATCAAGCTTTTTTGGCGTAAAGCATCTTGCAGCCTTAGAATTTCTTCTATGACCCCCAATTTGGAATGTTCGCTGTAGCTTCATTAACCATTTTCACCAGAGTTACCTGCCACAACAAATTTTATTAGAACATTTATATAGATAGGCAACAAGGAGTTCAACCATGACGAACTCCCAAGAACCAGGATTTAGAGGCATATCATGGGCTAATATACATACCACACTCTGTGGAACACCAGCAGGAGGCAGGGGAAGGTTTCTTGGGGGTGCTACAGTATCATAAGATCTTTTATCGAATCGCCATTCTCCAATCTTTCCATAGGTTAATCTACCCTGAGATTGGGACAAAAATTTTCAATCTGTAAGCAAAACTTCTCCTTCCAACTCAGAAACACATGTCGGTAAAATGGAACATCAGATCTCAAATGCATTTTCCTTCTACCAAATAAGTATAACTGAGATTTCAGGAGAGTAGATTACCTTCAAGTCATAGTCACACCCGTATGTGTAATGAATAATGAACTTGTTGCCAAGTTCTGTATCCCAAGGAGGCTGATAATTGTCATAAAACAGGCAACTGTTAGTAAGGAGAATTCAGGGAATACTTGGCATATTGAAACTTCAAACCCTTATATCAAAGCTAAAACATGATTAAAGCTTTGTGGGGGGAGGGAGATTGGAGAGAGAGAGAGAGAGAGAGAGAGAAG
>AWUE01016523.1:0-30944 GCA_001974825.2 Corchorus olitorius
CATGCCAAGATGTCAAATTATTATGTACTATGCCAATACTAGTTTATATGCACAAATAAAAGCTTAATTTGTATGCATAAATCTCTAATAATGAATGGTATAACATAAACATATAATTAGAGATAGAATTAGGAAATTTCGACCTTATTTTTGAATAGAGGGCACTGAAAAACCTTAGGAACCGGTTTCGTTGTGCCAAAAACCGGTCTGAAATCAACCGAACCGATAGGGCTAAAATTCTGGTCTGAACCGGGTCACTGGTCGAACAGATTGGATTGACTTGTGCAGAAACCAGAGGCGGCGCGTGAGAAACTTTACCCGGGAGGTGACGGCGCGTCCAACCTCTGATTCAGGTGATTCTGGTGGCGTTGGAAAGGTATCGATGAGGAGAATCCGTTGGTTAGGGAGGTGAGAAAAAAATGACGATCGAAAAATTTCAGATCTCGGGTCAATTCTAAAACTTTGACCGGAAGGTGTGATCTTATACGATGTCGGAATAGGCTGAATTTTTGATATTTTACTCTCTAAGATATTCCGAATCTAATGGTGTGGGAGGTGAGAAAAAATGATGATGAAAAAAGGGACGAAAATTTTCAGAGCTTTATCGTGCTGATAACGTGTTGTAAAACTAATGAAAAATATCAATAACAATAGAGAGAAAGAGAGAGAATTTCTATTATTCCAGAGAGAAGAGAATACATAAATTTGAAGTGTGTGTAAAATAGCTTAGGGGACTCCCTTTATATAGTGGATCCCTGTACATTTAATGCTAATATACTTGACTTGCAAGCAAAGTAATATCTAACGGTGGATAATGCTCCAGGGAACCTTCCAGGTAATCTCCTTGTAATCTTCCTTGATTCTCTCATTAATGCTTGATTCTCTCTTAAATCCAAATGGGTTCAATATAGTTGGGCTTAGTGTGCTGTGGAGTCCATAATTCCATAACAAAAAGAGAATATTAATCACTTGAATCTTTTTTTTTTTTGGTATCCCATCCGGTATCCAGGCTTAGTCCTGACTAATCCGGATCCGACCCGCGTCTCGAACCTGAGACCTGCTTAAGCTGGAACAAGCCGTTTATCACTTGATCCAATCCCTTGTTGGTTTTTAATCACTTGAATTTGTAAAGTAACAAGCATTTAAAAGAAAAACAAAAAGAGAATATTAAATCAATTCAAAAATGAGAAGTTTTTGTTTTGTTTTTTTTGTGTGTGAACGAGAAGTTTTTGTTAATCACTTGAATTTGTAAAGTAACAAGTAACAAGCATTTTGTGATCAGGCTAACCAACATTTGTAGTATAATTTAGTTTTCTCCCATTTAACTATCACAATAAACATGAATATAACATAACCAACTAAGCAAGCACCCCCCATTCCCCATTCTTTTCTCCCCAACCCCACCATACGTTGTCTTCTGTGTATGAAGTTTCTATGCCGAAAACTGAATCAAGCTTTTTTTGCGTAAAGCATCTTGCAGCCTTAGAATTTCTTCTATGACCCCCAATTTGGAATGTTCGCTGTAGCTTCATTAACCATTTTCACCAGAGTTACCTGCCACAACAAATTTTTATTAGAAAGTTCAAACATGACGAACTCCCAAAAACCAGGATTTTAGAGGCATCATGGCCTAATATACATACCACACTCTGTGGAACACCAGCAGGAGGCAGGGGAAGGTTTCTTGGGGGTGCTACAGTATCATAAGATCTTTTATCGAATCGCCATTCTCCAATCTTTCCATAGGTTAATCTACCCTGAGATTGGGACAAAAATTTTCAATCTGTAAGCAAAACTTCTCCTTCCAACTCAGAAACACATGTCGGTAAAATGGAACGTCAGATCTCAAATGCATTTTCCTTCTACCAAATAAGTATAACTGAGATTTCAGGAGAGTAGATTACCTTCAAGTCATAGTCACACCCGTATGTGTAATGAATAATGAACTTGTTGCCAAGTTCTGTATCCCAAGGAGGCTGATAATTGTCATAAAACAGGCAACTGTTAGTAAGGAGAATTCAGGGAATACTTGGCATATTGAAACTTCAAACCCTTATATCAAAGCTAAAACATGATTAAAGCTTTGTGGGGGGAGGGAGATTGGAGAGAGAGAGAGAGAGAGAGAGAGAAGATTCTGCAGCCTTTCTCAAATTAATAAGAATTCAAGAATATTATAAACAACTAAACAAGAGTGTGAATTGCAAAGAAGGAGAAATGTCACTATTGACCAACTACTAAGCTACCAAATTGTGATCAAACAACGTAGACAAGGTGCAAAAGTCCAAATCATTATCCTAGCATTCAACTTGGCCTGATCTTAGAAGCATATCTTAATTAGGTCCTAAACTAAATAGCTCATTTACAAAAAGAGTTTAGGCAGGTGCTGGGCAGCGGAAAATGACTGAAAATGCTAGCTAAGATTTTCAGGATGATAACATTGGCATCTTGTATTGTGTTAAATATAATATATTATGTGAGAGTGAAAGGCAATCTCAGCATACCTGAAGCATGAAATCTTTGTATAAGATGTTACCAACACCATGTAAGGCAGAGGAAACAGCATAAGCATACCTACAATAACGAAACCAGAAATCAAACTCAAGTTCAAAAACTAATGGCTAATGCAAAATCGTAAAAGCATGGGTAAAAATGGTTAAAACTCACATTTCGAGCACCCAACCGAAATTTTTATCTGCTTCAGGATCTTTTTTCATTGCCAGTGAGACATTCATCCAAGTTGGAGCAATCTTTTTGAGAGAATCCTAAATAATGTTCAAAAGAAGATCAAGACAAGGCAAAACAAAAAGATATTGTCTCTATAGACTAAGCAACACTAAAATGCATACCTTCCCAACAATGACAGGAGAATTTCCTATGGGGTCAATGTTGGTTATTGGACCTTTGTTCTCAGGGAAGAACTTTCTCAGAACTGACTCATACTTTTTAGGTTCAATATAAAAGAAAGGAAATGCAGCTCCAAGCCCATCTTTTGATAAGTTCGGAATAGGCTTGATAATAATATGGTCTGGCTCTGCCATCAGTATGTAACTGAATACATAGTAAAAATGAGATATATGAAATCAATTAAACATAAAAACAAATTTGATTCAAGACAGAAATACAGAAATCAGGAAATCTCATACTCTTCTTTTATGTCTGCCTTTTCAAGCCATTGCACAAATGCCCAAGGTCTGTTGAGGACTATATAACCCTGTCATTATGGACATAAAAGTACAGAAATAAGTAAACAGAAAGCACTATAAGAACAACTATCAACTTAAAAAATTTTACAAGTTTACAGTACAAGTCAAATATCAAGAAAGTAGCTTATTTTCCATAACTGTCAGTCAATGCTAAACCGGCATAGCAAATACTATCAGTAACTCGATTCAATTAAGAAAAACCTTGCCAAATTCCTAAATTCGATGCCTTTTAGGAAAACAGCAAATTGAGATTTATCTTTAAATTGATTAGTATTGAAATTAACATGGTCAAAATTAAAGTAGCTTCTTTTTTCTGCCTGATTGAAATTTGAACTAACCCACCAACCCAAAAAGGACAAAAGCGAAATAAAAAGAAATACCTGATCCATTCCAGCTGGTAAAGGCTGAGCAATGAAAGTGGGAATCTCATCCATATACTTATCAGGTTTACCAGAGTGCAAGATCCTAGTAAAACCACCCATTTCCGAATTTGGTCCATTCTGAAACTTCTTGAACCAGTAATACATAATCCGACACTGCCACGTATTGTAGACTGAGTCTGAAGCAGTCACAGCCGTGTGAAACAACCTCTTCTTAGCAGTTGACCCATGCCTTCTTGATCTTTCAACTGGCATCTTGATTATGGGGTCGACATTAATTGACGACTTTGAAGGGCCCGGAAGCTCCTGCCGGAGAGGAGCATTGGCTGAGATGAGGATGTTATAAGTGATTAGAGCTACCGAGAAAGTTATAATTAAAGTGTAGAAGACATTTCCACACCCCATTTTCGCTCCAAGATTGGGAGCTGTCTCTGTTTTAGCTCTTCTTATTAATGGAACTCGGTGAGAAGGCAGTTTGGAAGATTGGTGGAGCCACTGAAAAGAGACAGGAGGAGGACGCCGCCGAGAGCGGTGGCGAATTTAAAGAAGGCGAAGTGACAGACTATCTGTCGCTGGGAGTAGATGAAGAAAGTCGTCGTGTCGAAATAACGACAGACGCCAAAGAGAGTAGTTGAAGAAATGTTCTGCCTTTTTTGTGTATTTATATATTTAAGCTCACGTTGCTTCTAATTTTTAAATTGCTTTATTATTATTTTTCATTTTTTTGGTAAGTTGAAAATTTTTCTTGAATTAGTACTTAATTACTATGTTTAACTTAATCTTTCGTTTCTCAAAAGTTTTTTGGTCCGATAAAAATTTTTCTTGAATTAGTACTTAATTATTACTATGTTTAACATAATCTTTTCTTTTGTTTCTCAAAGTTTTTTTTTGGGTGCAATTTTCTCAAAGTTACTGCTTGTACTATCATTTTCTTTTTGTGGGTGACAATGAAGTGTATTAATCATGAAGTTAGGAAAATGAAAACTTTAGTTGGAGATTTTTGGACAGATCCTAAGTATACGAGAATTTTCCGAAATAAAGTCGGAAAATGAAATGGTCCACTCATTTTAAAACATCGTGCCTAACTTAATAAATGGATGACAACTTTAATGAATGAACATTAATAAGGGGGGAAAATTGAGAAATATCTAAAATGGAATGATTCAACTATGGTTAGATTAGAATTAGTAAATCTGGTAATTCCAGTAAGTAAATTTTTAATTTAGGGTTAGGAATTGAATGAAGATTTAGATCGTGCTTGGTGGAAGGTGATTGGTCAACGTGTTTGTTTATATTTATAAATTTGGCAATTTGCAGGTTGCAGAGTCAGGCAGTAGGCTTCAGCAAAGGAAGAATCCTTCCACATGACAAGCCTCAGAAAATACAAAGTCAAATTCCATATCTACCTAACCAAAAACTCTTAACTATGCATTACACATTAATAATTTCTTGTAAATACGAACTGGGAAAAATTAGGCCAAACATAATAAAAGTTAATTAAAGGGTGTAAGTGTTATTTATGGTAGTTCAGGACAATCAATTACTCTTTACCAAAAAAAAGGACAATCTAAAAAAAGGTTTTAAAAAAATTAAGCACTTGCCATGATTACAGCCCTATCAAAAGCCTTTTTTCATATGTTAAAGTAGTTATTTCTTTCTACTACTCAATTCAAGGAAATGTGTTAGTGACTACTGAGAACTGAGAAGCAAACTAAAGAGGAAGAATGGTAAGCGTAGCGTGAGGTTTAATCATCAATTCATCATTCATCAAGAAGCTGTTTTTGTTTGGCCAAGAAAAAATTAGAAGCTGTTTTTGAGGAAAGAAGATAGAATTTATACATTTCCCTTTGCTGTGTGTTGTGCCTTTCACGTGGCCCTTAATCCATTGTGTCATTGAAGGCGCATGGCGTCACGTTAAAGATCCTTCCTTGTACATGAAATTTACAATGCCTGAGAATTTTATGAGATAAAAAATGGGGGGAAAAGGGGAGAAAGTAAGTTACATGACCAAAATCCTTTGAATATATAATTCTAAAGAACATAGCATAGCTTTAACGAATTGGAGGCCTTTTCGTTAAAAAGGAAAACATGTTACCTGCAAATAAAGTGAGAACTAAACAAAGTCCTATAATTTCCATTTTAAGTTTATCTCTCAACTGCCTTTCTTATTTGAGGGAATCGATTAGCCCATCGAGAATATCCTGCATCAGGAGCAAAAGACAGCATTTCATAAAGCCAGTTCAAAGAGAATTAATAGTCAAAAAGCTACTCTAATTTGGAAACTGTCAGACTCAGAAGAGACGAACCTGCAGTAATAATCTCTAGAAGATCCATCTCTGCCTCAGCAGAGCCAGACATGCCCTAGAATGAAGAGACATCTAAGTGTTAGTCCGAAAATCAAACAAAGAAACTAATGCAATTACAAAGATAGCATCAGCATTTACCTGACCCCATGAAGCCAAACTTCTAGCAATCAGCCGTGACAGACTATCGAGATAGGTGCTACTAAAACCCGGATGATTCAAAAGAGCATCTTCGGATGTCAAATCAAATACCAGAGCACAAATACTTGAAGCCATCATTATAACAGATAGGTCATTAGTGTTCTCTGCAACCGAAGGAAATCTTTATGAGTATACATGCTTAGAATATACATTTGAATACAAAGGGAAAATCAGATAAATAACATTGAATTCTATTCCATTAAACTTCTACACTGAAATGTAACAATCCAACACCGTGATCGCATGAATGTTACACTACAATCAGTACACTTTGTAATCCGATGAGACAACATTTAGTCAAACATCATCGACCCACTTCTGACTCAACAAAATTAATTTGCAACATAAACAAGTAAAATGACTTTGGACTCCAAGAAATGAATGAAACAGTACCTGTCCAAAGTGCCAAAGCTTTCAAAAGATTGAAAAATGTTGACTCATCCTCTGGAAAGCGAAATTGCTCTCTCTGTTGATGAAAGAATAGGAGTCAATACATTACATAAATACTATATTTAACAAAAACCTGATAACAACCAGCACCTTTAAAAGAAAATTCATGATTGTATCACACGCCAAGAAGATGCAACCATTATCCTCTACTCCATGTCTATTTTGCTCGATCAACTTTACAAGGCAGTCCACAACCTGCAACAGCACCAATATTTTCACATAACAATAAAAGCTAGCTCTAATAGAACACATTGTATGATGATGTGAGTGCAGGCATTGGTATGAGAATATATGTACCCATCATATAGTGCCGAGCAAATGGTGGTATGAAGCACACATGGAGACATGGACATCTAATTGTGCATGTTTTTATAGGATTGTTAACAGCCTCTGATGCACATATTTTGATGTATATATAGATATCCAGGTCTATCACAAGATAGGCTTGATGTATCCACCATTAAGCCGTAAAAAAGTTAACAAGAAGGGTGCTTTCAGTTAAGATATGCTTACAGCTTTATACCCTCCAGAGGAAGCCAGAAGTTTGCATCCTTCAATCTTCATTGTCATTTGACACAACATTGGAAGCAAAAAGCATACAGAGTAAAAAGGCCTGTAACAGAATTATTTGACATAAATATCTGGCAAAGTTAGTCTTGAACTACAATAAGCAAAAAAAGATAAAGGCATCAGCTCATCAATGAACTACAAAATTAACTTCCCATACCTTGATTCATCTTCACCTTCAACTGAAAGCATATACCCCAACAGTTCCTTGATTTTCTCTTCACATGCGACAGGTGCTTCTGCAAGATAACTAAAACAAACACATGTATCAGGTCACTGAAAAATTCACTCTAGGTGCAAGAGTTAACACCTAGTGCTTCAAATGACATGGCATGAAACTCACCTCCCAACAAGCCGTACTGAAGCAAGAAGATCATTTCCTCTTTTTTGCCCATGTTCCTGCAGAATTAAAACTGTGAATAGAAGACCTGAAGACTACATATTGAATACCATATTTCTGATCATACCTTTGCATCTTGTAGATACTCTAGAACCACACCAATTGTTTCATTAAGCCCCTTGATCACCTTTGTGAAAGTACCTTCATCAATAGGGCTCCCTGCACCTGAGTTTTCATAAGGATATTAAATTTGTTAAACAGGTTTCAAAATCCATACTGGAAGATAAAGAGTTCCCTGGCAATAACTGAAAAAAAGGAAAAACCTTAAATCTAGAATCTAGCAATAAAGTTATCTAGATCTTGTTTCTTTCAAAGGTGGCAAAACACATGGTGTTAACATGTGAACTAGAACAGGTTAGATATATAAAATTATGCATGTACCTTCTGTTTCACCAATGTTGGAAATCAATTTTATAATCTTCTCCACCAAGGAAAAGGCAATGGTCACTTTCTGTTGCTTGGAATTAATACTTTCGGCTGATGATGAAGAACTGTTAGAAGCTTCATATTTTGAGTAGGCTATCTCATTCAGTAATACTGCAACTTCGACCCTCGATGACTCTAAGACAAGCAATAGGCACCTGAGAAATAAATCTAGATATAATGAACCATTTAACCCAGCAAATGAAAGGGGCTAGAGCATAACAACAAAAATTCAACAAGCATCGTTTACCTGTCAGCTGGGATAGGATCTTCTACATTAGGCAAATTTATCTGACCAATCAGCCAACCCTCACCCATTATAGATACCATGGATTCAGCCAGAATAAGGGCCTCAAATTTTTCAGCAGGTGCTGTGTTCAAATACAGAAAAACATAAACATCACATCAATATCAAAAGTGATTTACAAGGATGGAAACTTACAAAGAAGAGCCCATCATACAATTCAAAAACTGATTCTAGTATGAATTCAGTTAACTGGAAGTAAGACTGGACAAATTCAGTTTAACATACCTACACGGTTCTGTAGAATTGCTGCAACACCATCACGTACATGGTTTGCCCAGTTCTCATTCGGAATAACACGGCAAGCATCATGAAGTGATGTCTAGAAGTATCAAATCAAGACTCTAATCAGTTCAAAGCTATAGTCTAATACACTAGCATAAATCCTACAAGTCTAAGCACATGAATATCAAGATTGAAGATTGACGATTCTGGTGATTTCAAGATATAAAAGAAAAAGCGGAAAGAAATGGCTTCAAAAAGATTAAAATATCCAATGATGAAAACTTCCAGATGCAAGAAAGATATTCATCTTTAAGATTATAAGAAGTGTCCAACATTCCAAGTGAGTTTCCACCTCAGCCCTAAATTACTAGATAATATGCGAAAATGTTGGGAAAGATTTAACCAACCAAAGCTAATAACTTTTCACAAAGATAGAAATCTTAGGAAAGGAGGAATACCGAATAATCTGAAGAGAAGATGGCTGACAGTATATGAAGTGCTTCAAATTTCAAGGCATTTTGTAGGAGAGCAAATTGCCTTGCTATTACAGCCACCTAAATTAAAAGAGAAATGGTGAGATTTATTGAAATTTAATACTTAATAAATTTCAGAAAATGAAAAACAGAAACTTAATGGATACAGAACATCTACACTTACAATGATTGACAACTCCAAGAGATGGTCATTCTTCATTATGCCAAGTGACAGCTTCCTTAGCATCAATTGCACAAGCTTCATGGCAAGTTCCATCAAATGAGACCCTGCAACAAGCTCAGATGCTATTACTTCTCGGCATAAACGCACTTGGATAACAAATCCATAACCATCCCATAACTAAATCATTTGCCCCCGAAAAATTAAGCATAAAGAGACAACATAAACCGGCAAATTTTATTTGAAATTAAAAGATTATAGCTACATATGATTTAGACAGCATAATACAAGGATGCAGCAAGTGTTAAGATATAGAAATAGAAAATTATATAAAATTAGCTACCATCTGGCAGAGTGGACATTTGACTAGAGAGTAACTTCAGCCCTCCAGACTCATACAATGCTGTAACTCCATCCTCAGAAGCAGCTGACACCAAATACAGAAATTCATAGCATTCTTCCAGCACAGGCAAGCCTGATCTGCATTCAACCAAAAAAATATGCTTAACGGATAAATTAGGTTCTGAAATATAAAAAAAGTAACCAACAATAGGAAGCAACCATCAAAAGTTAACCAATTCAAAAGCTAGAATTCATAGTAATTTGCCTTAAAAAGAAATTAAGGATATAAAGCTTACTCCTTTGACATAACTTCAATAATCATTGGAATCTTGGAAACCATTTCTTGTGAAGAAGCAATCTCATTGACTCTACAAAATGCAGAAAGAACGGTAACCGACAGTTGCAAATAAGCATCCCGGTTTTCACCGTTGCCGCTACTCACCACACCTTTACCCAATCCTGACCAAAAAAGGGGGAAAAAATTTTCAATTGAAATTAAGAAAATGGTAAGATTAATAAAATTACAGTTGCGATGTAAGTTTTAAGCATAAATACCGGTCCTTAAGAGACGGTCCAAAAAGCGAGGACCAACAGCATCGTAAATAGTCCTAAGCGAAACAAGGTCGTCGCCTTTACAGAATTTAGTGACGAGAAGAAGGCCAGCGAGCCGTTGCTCGTCTCTCTCGCCTTTCAGTAGCTTCAAGCAATCTTGAAGAGAAACAGATTGCTCCTCCTGCTGCGACTGTGCCTCCTTCCGACCAATAAGAAAAAGAAGATTAATGGAGAGACTTCAAGAAATTACTAGTTGAGAAAGAAGACAGAAAGAGAGGCTTACCATGGAAGCTGATCGATCGATATTCTGCAGAGCTAAGAGTTTTGGAGGGTTTTAGCTTTTTATTTTTGACATTTTGTAATTGCTTTCAGTTCTAGAGGCGTCTAAATTTTCCCGTTGCAATCCAAACCGTTTTGCCTTGTAGGAGTATGAAATTTCGGATTGGGCTTGATTTAAACTTCGTTGGGCTACAATAAGGGCCCAAATATGAAACCGCTGTTTCGGATTTGGGCTTTGAAGTTTGCA
This sequence comes from Corchorus olitorius, assembly GCA_001974825.2. Lineage (NCBI taxonomy): Eukaryota > Viridiplantae > Streptophyta > Magnoliopsida > Malvales > Malvaceae > Corchorus > Corchorus olitorius. The sequence goes on from AWUE01016523.1 coordinate 10,531, forward strand.
AAGCCGGCTTGAGATGATATATGCTTAGAACTTATTACAAGCAGATATTTTTGGACCCATATTCATTGTCCACTTTCCATTTGTTTTGGATTTTTAATTAACATGTCCAAGGCCCAAAGTTGAGCCTGCTTAATGAGAAGACAACTATTAATTAGAAAATTACACAATACACTATCAATGGAGTTTAACCGATTACACGGGGGTTAAAGGTTGTTATGTGTTCTATAGGAAATAGTTTTGAATTTAAAAACAAAATTAAATCAGAAAATGGGAATGTGTCAACTCCTCACTCCGCTTGTGGAGCCCAAATTTTACACTATCAGTGTATCAAATAATTACCCTTATTTGATACACTCTACAATCAAGGTGAGGAGTTAACATATACTGATTTTCTGAATTAATTTTTTTTTAAATTCAAAACTATTCCCTGAAAACAAATGTTAACCCTTAAGCCTCGCATGTGTAATCTGTTAAACTATACTAACAATCTATTAATATAATTTTCCATCAAATAATTACCCTTATTAATTTTCTTTAAATTATCTACTTGCAACAAGTGTTTCAAGTTGTTTCGCACTTGTTGCCCTTAGATTCATAAGGTTCCGAATTCGAGTCTTATTAATAAATAATTGGTAAGAGAATTTTATCCATTGTGAGTCGAGCTTATTCGTACAAAATTAACTAGTTAAATTAAAAAAATGACTAACTTGTTTTTTCTTAATCAATCAATACTATAATATGAAACAAAATAGCCTGTTGAGTGTTGGGTGTTGCCGGCGAATCTCTCGCTAAACAGCAGTAAAATAATGCACTGCAGTTTCCATGAGGAGGAGCACGACAACAAATGGAAATAGAAGAAGTGAATAATTAAAGGAAATGGGATGGGTGATGGGCAGCGTTGGGCGGCGGGCGGTATGTTGTGTCTCCGAATACTCGAACACTGTTTTTAAAAAATCGACAAGGGATGGTGCTGATGCCACGTTTCTATATTTGACTCGTGATCCTAAAGTGACGTGGTAGTGACACCAAAATCCAGAAAGGCCAAATCCATTCACCTCTTTCATGCTGCTGCTGCATTAAACCACTCAAAAAAAGAGTAAAGTCCAATGGGTCCATGCATTGCATCCTTATCTCAATCCACGCATTGGCTACGTTCACTCTCCTTCACACTAACCCAAAGCAGTTTGACTCCTTTTTTTCAAACCACCTACCATTGGTCCATTGCTCACACTCTCAAATCTCAATAGTCTCACTTTACCACTTGCCTAGGCCTACTAAAAAAGCAAGCTGATCCCACACTTCCCCAAAGGCAATACAAAACATTTTGAGGGCACATCTGACTTATCACACTTATAATATGGCTCTAATCATTGTATATAATCTATTAGTCTCGACTAAATCTCTGAAATTGAACCATGTTGGATTTTAAATCGGGGCACTTACTATTTTTTCGTTTATAAAATTCAAATTCCAAAGATTATTTAAAGGATATATATAAGGCAAATTATACAATACACCGACGGTAAAGTTTAACGGATTACACAAGCGGGTGAAGGGTGATATGTGTCCTTTATAGACTAAATTGAAATAATTAAAAGTTAATTAATTCAAAAAATGTATATGTATCAACTCCACAACCCACTTGTGGAATCCAAAATTACACCACCGATATATCAAATAATTACCCTATATATAATTCATTTCACTCAAGCTATAACGAATGTGATTACTGTAATACATTAATTAATTAACTAAAAGAAATTGTCATATTTCTAAGTTAATAAGAAAATTTAACAAACTAAAAACGAATTTACAATCTAGAAACATATATAGGAGCTGCGGATAGTATAAGAAGCTGAGTTGTGCTTAATTAGAAGTTCTTAAAAGTTAAAACTCGAAAGCAAGAAATATGCTATTGCTACTTAATTAGGAAAGTACGGAATTGCCCCGGGAAAATCTCACGCGGGGTTAACACAAAAACCACTAGCTACGCAACTCCCACGGTATTTTAGCCACTCTCAAGCTTTTTTAGTTTATTGATGATTTAACTCGCCTCCAGCCTCGCGTCCTTATCCGTCTTCCCCTCAACCTATAAATATCCTCACTTCCCCCACCACTGTCTTCCATCGCAACAAAAAATCATTCACAGAAAAGAAAAAAAAATCTTTGTTCTTCTCAATCGAATCCCAAAATGTACAACGAATGCTGCAACTTTTCATCCCCTAGGGAGAGAGTGAAGGAGAAGTTGAAATCTTCTATCAGCTGCTTCCGTACGCCGCATATTATCGACGGCGGCGCTATGGAACCGTTGGAGGAGATGAAGTCAAGGACGCCGAGATCCCCTCACGTGATAAAGGACAAGTGCAGACACCTCATCGCAAGAATCGGGAAAGGAGGGCGCCGGCAATACCACTCGTCGGACTTCAGTTACGACCCAATGAGCTACGCGCTTAATTTCGAGGACGACTCCAGCCGAGCCGATGAGCTTCCCATTATTCATAACTTCATGTCGAGGCTTCCCGCCACGCCGGATCGAACTATAGAGGCAACGCCGGTGACGGTGAGGAGGGAAGTGTTTGCCTATAGTTGAGACGGTGGGGCCATTATTAACGGCAACTTCGATTCGGAGGTTGTTAGGGTGACCAATCGATCCCAACAACTCTATGTACAGAGAAATTTAACAGTGAAGATTGTGAGACATTTGATTTGACCATCGCCTGCACTTCTGCTAACGCCTCTCAAGTTTCAATCAAAGATTCGATTCTCCTAACTTTTTTTTTTAATAATCATCCAAAAAAATGCCCTCTATAATATATATAATATTGTACTATATCCTGCTAAAATGTACCGAGCATTTTTCTTGAATGATATGAGAAGTTATACATATTTGAGATATAATTTGGGTTTTTTTTTCTTACCTTTAGTACTTAATTACCACTCATTATTATAAATCTCATTATTATAAATAAATAGGCAGTGTTCTTTGCATATTCTTAATTATCCTAAACTTTTTGCATTGCTTAAATTAATTCATCTAACTATAAAATTAGGCAAAAATTAAGAAGAATATTGGATTTAAATTTGGAATTTTTTTTTTGAACAACACAAATAAGAATAAGTGAGTTAAACCTAACCTAACTCCTCTTATTTTGTACATATAGATAAGTTAGCCGTTAGGATATGGAGATTTCTCATAGAAAATTATTTTTCTAATTATAACTTTCAGAAAAGTTTCTGGTTTTGTGCAGTGTAACCTACCGCTTACGTTGGATCGTTAAGTAATATAGTAAAATATACTATTATATATGCCCATCATTAATCGCATAAAGCGAAAAACCAGACAAATCCGTTGGATTTGGAACAAGGTTTACCGACAAATTAAATGAACTTTGGAGTGCCGACAGAACCACTCGGAAAAGACAAAGTTGTCAACGGTCCTGATCACTCCCTGTTATTTCTCCCTTTCAGTTTTCACCTTCGCTAGATCATTTTACGTACGAACTTAAATGTAGATTTTAGTTTGATTGTAACATATGATCGGGTGAGTCTTTTTCTTGGAAGTTGCAAATTTGAAAGCAATATTTGGCCGAAGCCAAGCCAATTTAATTAGTTCTTGATTATTCATCAATCTTTTCACCTTTAATTTGGGTTTAGGAGTACGAACATTTGGAAGCATGCAAAGGAAAAATTAAGGAAGCTGCCTCTAGCTTACGAACAAATTAATGTAGGACATGGAATTAAGGTCGAAAATCGCAATGGCTTGATACGGATATAAAACAAAGGTCATAAATAATGAAGAACAACAGATTGAGACAAATTAATGCAGTAGCTTTGGTTTTTGATCCTTTTGGACTTTGCAATGGTACTGTTGTTTGGTTAAGGACGCCCTAATAAGCTGTTGTCGTGTAAATTAAGGTTTGTAATGCATATATATATATATACCAAATTGTATACCTTGGGTTATAAGTAATGTTCGTGCAACTGGCTAATTAATTTGGCAACAAAAATTTAATTTATAGTGCCAAATATAATTTGCTTGAAAGGTTGCCTTGAAACTTCACATATCATGACAAATGTGTACGTATTAATTAATGTGGTTAAACTCTTGCTTGTGAATAATCGAATGGAGGTTGCATTGCCATGACATGCTTAATTAACATTTATTAGTATCTTTTTCGGTTTACTTTTTGCTAATTATCGTTTTTTGGTTTATACAATATATATCAGAATTTTAGAATAAAACAAAACAAGAACAAGAAGGGTGATTTTTGCTTGGACATGGCTCTTGGGCCCATATTAAGCAGCCTTATTTGGGCTGAAAGCTAGCCCAAATTTCACAGTCAATGGAGGATTAGGTTCATGCTTAGCTAAAGAGAAAGAACATTAGTTGCATTCACGAAGAGAATATATATTCTATTAATTATTACACATTTAATTAAATTTTTTTCATTTGGTAGGATATTGTCCTGATGCTAACTAAAAATACCCATGATTGCAATTAACAGGTAGTGACTGGCTGGGTATAGAAAAGAATTTTGTTACTGTTTATTTAAATGTGTTGTAGGTAAATATGGACAAATGTTAGAAGTTCAATGCAGGAATATTTCTTTTGGTATCTCATCCGGTATTTAGGACTTTGTCCTGACTAATTCGGATCCGACCTGCGTCGCGCATCTGGTTGTGGTGGGCGAGTCTCCTAACAGGGGCAGCTGCGTACACAAGGTCTCGAACCTAAGACTTGCTTAAACTGAAACAAGCCGCTTACCACTTGATCCAACCCCTTATTGGTATGGAGGAATATTTCTGAAGATAGCAAAGGAGCCATTTTGATTTTTGGGCCCTTATAACGGTCAAGAATCAGCTGGAGCCTCAAAGGCTACAATAAGTGAGCTGGAAGTTGTAATTGGCCGGCAATTGCTGCCTTGGATTACCTAAAAAAGGAGTCAACGACTTTGTTTAATCAATTCACTGAGCTGTCGAATATAACTTAATTAGCCACCCACAATCCAATACAAAAATACTCAATAAGAATCCACACCTTTCTTCCTTTTTGATTAAGTCTCCAATTCCTTCTTCCTCTCATGGCTTTTGGCAGGATTCTTTTTATGTCAAGTTAAGTTAAGTTAGCCTCTGCATTTTCATCTTTGCTCTCAGAAGTTTTAACTCCTTCCATGGCCGGCGCCACACCCCAAAATCAGACAAAAGAAACTTGGCCATTGAGAGAAGATGACTATTCCCAAGACTTTGATCAAGAGACCTATTCATCGTCTGGCTGCGGTTGTTTCCATGGGATTTGCTGGTGGCGACGACGAAGCAGAAATGAAGGAAAAGGATATATGCTGCATCAACAGGAAGATCAGAATCAGATGATTAATAAAGAAAGTTGGTTGAAGAAGAAAGCTAAGAAACTGAAAGAGATGTCGGAGATTTTGGCAGGGCCAAAATGGAAGAACTTTATTCGAAGTTTTAGCAAAAGAAGTAAGTCGTCATCGATGCAGTTTCAGTATGATCCTCGAAGCTATGAACTTAATTTCGATGAAGGGATTCATAGGGAAGTTGATGATGGATTCCCTGATTTCTCTGCTAGATTTGCAGCCCCAGCAGGCGCAGGAATTATACACAAATGAGATCAACTTGGTCGTGATAAATCCGGCTTTTAATTTGATTCAACTTTTTTGATACTAAAAGTAAATTGTCGAGTGAATTACTCTACCACATTCTTTTGCTATATATCATATACATTGATGTTCATTCTTCTCTGTTCATTTGTATTTCAAATTTCATAAACTCCCTATGTACTATTGTATTATTCGTAATTGACGATCACATATTGGTGGAAATTTTTTTTTTTTTAGTATTTCTATTTGTATTCTTGAAAAAAGACTTAGTGCAATTCACTCAAACATGTATTCAGGTCCGTTTTAATTTACCAAGTGATTGACTGAGGTGGTAAATGATCTCTATTAAACAAGGGTGAAAATTATAAATTCAATCTCTCAAAAAGCATATTTGTTGGGAGAATTTTTTTTTTGGTATCCCATCCGATATTCAAGGCTTAACCCTGACTAATCCGGATTCGACCCGTATCGCACACCTGATTATAGTGGGTGAGTCTCCCAACAGGGGTAGCTGTTTGTTGGGAGAATTTTAACCTTTCATACTTTCTTTCCAGTTTAATCTTGGATCAATAAGACTTGTGATACCATTTGATCCGTTATTGCTTTCTCCGTATTTTAATTTTTAACGACAAAGATTGGTCCCATCCAAATAAAGGCTTTGTTTTTATTGTTTGTTTGAATGTTATTAGATGGATTTCACATTAAACCTTAACCGACAATATTCCCCTCCATGAATTATTCCTTGTTCATCGTTTTGATCAACAAAACATAGTCTGCTGCCTGAGGTTTTTTCTGGTTGGTGCATAGATTTCACTTGAATGACAACTCAACTCAAATAGTAGTATAAAAATGCATATAATTTAGGCCTAAAAGGCCATGAAGTTTGAGGCCAATTGGCCCAAAACCGATTGATCACAAACCAAATAGAATCTGACAAACAAATATGCCGGGTTTAAAACTTTAAATATTTCTTTTCCAACATCAAAATACAGTTTTTTGGTTTCAATTTTGTTCAAATAAAGACAAAAGAGATGTTCGGTCGTGATCTCCAAAACTTCCTTAAAAGTAAACCAAACCAAAGTCAATCATTCACATCCATACCTCAAAAGTCCCTCCCACCTACTCGAATAAGAAAAAAATAATAATGCACCTAAAGTTGAAGACTTTTAATCCCCAAAGCTATTCTAAATAGTACTTTATATCTACTAAATAATAATGCATTAAAAGCTAGGAATAAACAGGGAATATCACCATTTGCCCAATTGATGCAAAATTACACTGCCCAGCAATAATTCTATCATTAAGGCATATACTATTCATAATTCCATCTCTAAGATCATCGACAACGAAGTTGCAAATGATTATGTACCCGAGCATTTGATTCAATAAGTGATTCGAGTCCACACACGTATAAAATTATTAAAAGAAAAAAGTTGCAAATTTCAATATAATGCCCCTCCCAAAAAAGCTATATGATCACTAGTATGACTGTAAGGAATTATGCAAAAGATTATTACACTGTACACTCTCACAACCCCTCACTAATTAAACTTATTCACAGAGAGACAAAAAAAAAAGAAATGGAAAAAAAAATCATAATCTGCCAAATGCAAATGGGAATTTATCCAATAAAGTTACAGTAAAATATAATTTGCCTAAACTTCCTCTAACAATATTTCATAGCACTAAACTGCGTGCCTCTACGCATACCTGCAAAATGGCACAATTGGGGTTCCATTGAATCGATCCTCTGTTTTAGCCCTTTTCTCATGTTGACTTAATCCCCACCGCCGCAGTTCCATGAAAGCCTATAATGTTGTAAATTCTATGTAGTATGTTGGGACTTTTATCATTGAAAGTGGAAATGTGAAGAAACATGATCATCTGTTGGTTTTGGTTCTGAGAAATGTCTTCCATTTACACGAATCGATCACCGCCACTGTTTTCACCTGCATTACTTCTTTTCAAATTAAGGTTGGTGCAAAGCTCTAAAAATTGATGAATTTTATAGAAAATGTAGCATTATTCAGTATACCTTTTACGTTTGCTCTTCAAAACGGTCGAAGTTGATGGATTGCTATGCCAGTTCCTCTTCCTCTGATTGATGAACCAATTGTTTATTTGCTTTAATTGTAAACCTGTTTCTTGAACCAACCTTGCCTTATCTTCCTCCTGAAATTTTGTTAAATCCTTGTTTAGAAAGTATGAGCAAAATTCTAGTTGGATGCATTTAGTTTTAAGTTTATATTATCAATGTGCACAGATTTAAAACGACTTAATACCCTTTTCCCCCCTTGAACTTGTAGTATTTGGATGTTTTGCCCCTCAGCCTGATGGCATCGTCAAGTCGCTGACGTAGCAATGCCACATGGCACAAAGAAATGCCACGTGGCATTGCCACATCAGCAACTTGACTGTGCCGTTAGGCTGAGAGGGTAAAACGTTCCAAAATTGAAGTTTATAGGGCAAAATGTCCAACATTGAAATTGATGAGGCAAAACGTCCAAACGTAAAGAGGGAAAATGGTACTTTTTCCGATTTAAAACTTACAGTAGGGTATGGCCACTTGGAATGTGACTGCCACCAAGCTTTCAAAACTGATGTTGTGTCACCAGGAAGTTTTCCTGCCCGTCTCTTGCGCAAAATTTCCTCTCTTATGTCAACAATTTTCTCCTTGTAACCCTGTAAAGGAGTGCACAAGTAATTAAGTGACCTTGATTCTTAAAGTAGGAAAAATTTTACAAACAACAATTAATTTCATTAGTTACCTGTTTGAGTTCATGCTTTAGTTCTTGCCTCACACGCTCCATCAAAGACCTTTCACTCTCTGTTGGGACCAGAGGCCCAAATCCCATTGTATCTGCACCCTCCAAACCTCCATCAAACAAGTTGGCATCACTGTCTACTTGGTCATCATCATCATCCGACATTGTTGCGCCGGTGCCTTCGCCGGGAGAAACTCCTGTTTATGCGTTGCAGAAGAGATTAATTATAACAGAATCAGCATTCAAGGTTAACTTTGGGTCATATCAGAGAAGAGGGTCTCAGTAATCAAATAAATGTAATTAAATCAGTATGCTTCCTTGAATGCAAGAATTTTTAAAGCAAATTCAAGATATTATCCAAAAGTTCAATGCACAAAAGTTGCAAAACATATAAACTTTAGTACCTGTTAAGCTCTGTAAGGATTGCTCAATTTCCCAGCAAGCCATCACTGCTTCCATTGCATGGACCCGAACATGTTGTTGCAATTGCTCTTTAAATGAACATAGCAATAAAACATAATGCGTCTACAATACCAAAACAAGGGTATAGTTAAAATTAACTTTTATAACAGCATTAAAATCAAATTATTAAATTGTAAGTTATGAGAAACAGATGCCAATGTTGAAAGTGATCATACAATAGAAATTGTTATTTCCACATTATAATCTTTGAAGAACCAAATTACTCTTTTGAATTAGCTGCTTGTTTTTTCTGAAGAGATAGAGCTTGGTTATATGTAATTGGTTCCAAATTATGAAAATTACCATGAAAACCATAGCTTCCAATCACCAAATGCTGATCACTCTATATCTCAGAAACCGAGTAAGGAAAATTCTATTATTTTGAAACATGTGTGAGAATGACATTAACTATAGAATTATGATGCAAGATTCAAGAAATATATAGTATAGTGTATAGTTTTTTTGAATGGAATATGCTTGTTCATTAATCTCTTGAGATTCTTATGTTTCAATTTAAAGAATGATAAAAGGTAGCAATTCCTTCGTCCTTATAGCAGAAGAAAGAGAAGGGAGCATGGAGAAATAGCATAAGTTCTTCACATTGTAAAGAATGAAACTTCTCATCCTTTAGCATGAAAATCTTCAATCCAATTCACCGAAAAAATGAAATTAAACGACAAATTCATTATTATGGTCCAGCTCCACCGAAATAATATGGCTGCCAACTATTTCAATTCTCAAATTCAACCTGGCCCAACATAGACTAGTCTCTTTTTTTCCTAGATTTGGCTCCAACTGAGTTGTAAACAATAAGAATTTTATTGCTCCCAATAAACTTTGGGAAATTAACAGAAAACAAATGTACTACCAAACTTTTGCCTTGTCGGTGCATCCCATTAATTATACTGCACTAATCAACATTAATTTGAACTTGTAAAAAAATTGAAAGTTTCAAAACCAGTTTGATCTCATTCTCAGATTCTCACCATAACCAAGAACTTGAAAGAACCCAGAGAGCAGAAAAGTTTTAAAAGCTTTTTGGTTCAGAGATTTCAGATAAGCCATAAAGAGCAACAATCACGGAGTGGGCAGAGTCGCAGTTAATTCTTCTCATTTCTCCAGGTATATATGTAAGTTACCAAATTGCCACTCTCGAAAGCTTAATTAAAAATTTTAAAAATTCAAGATGAAGAACTTTTCATTTTTATTTCAAACCAAGAAGAAATGGAAATTAGTACGACTGAGTTTAACAGTAGAAGCGGGAAGGGGATGGAGCACATACCATGAATTGATCGAGCTCTTTGTCATCACCAACCAAGCCTTGGGTCCCACCACCGAGAGTGGAGTACTTAGCCACCACATGCTGTGACTGAGCCAGCTGAGCGTCGATCCTCGGAAGCTGATCCACTGGCGTGGCGATCCTTAGGCACGCCACGTGTGCTGACAATAGTTGCTCGTACAACGGATGAGCTAGTATCTCCGCCTTGTGCCTCGCATTCTGCCAATTCACCGCTCCGCCATCTCCACTCTCCACCACTACTCCTTCGCTCTTGTTATTATTCATCGTCTCGCTGTTGCTGTTCTTCAAATCCCCCGATTCCACGCCGATCATCGACTCCCCACCTGCCGCTGCTGCTGCTGCCGCCGCGGCTGCCACGTCGTCGATGACGTCACTGTGGTTGCGATGAAGAAGTGAGGACGACGAACGGGATAGCCACTGGTTGGGAGCGTGGGAAGCGGCGGTGGAGTCGGAAGCAGTTGTAGTAGTATGAAGGTTGAGGAAGTTAGGGTCGGAGAAGTGAGCGTGAGGTTGCGGTGGTTGAGGCTGCTGGGAACGGAGGAGGGCGGTGTTTAACCAATTGGGAGCGGTTGTTTCCGGTAGTTGTTGGGTTTGTTGGTGTTGGTTCGTTTGTTGTTGTTGTTGTTGGTCGGTAAAGTGATGGAGAGGAAGGTCTTGCGAAAGGTGGTTGTGGTGAAACGCCATGAACCCAACCCTCCCTTTTCGCTTTTCTATAAAAACAATATTCGAAAGAGAGATATGATGATTATGAAGACGACGACGACGATGATTATGAATTCATAGTTTGATAGAAAGAGAAAGATATGATAAAAGGAAAAGATATGGGAAAATTTTCTCTCTTTTTACAGTATCTCTCTGAAGCAAATGAATTACAGATATAAACCTGGGATTATTATATATTGTTTGGTATTTCTAGAGAGAGAAAGAGTGTGGGAAGGGCTTCGGGGTTTGAAGATATATATGGTGTAAGAGAAAGACAGAGAGAGAAAGAGAAATATATGATTATGAAGAGTTACTGTAAGAAACGTGCAAAGGTTGAGAGAAAACGAAAGGGAAAGGGAGAGAGGTGGAGAGGGAGAGGGAGAGGGAAAAGGGGTTTCTGAAGAGGGTGGTTTTCAGGTGAAGAAATCTGCTTATTATTATTATGAAATGAAAAAAAAAATGGAGGTTTAATGGTTTATGGAATTTGGGAGGGAGCGGGGGGGACCATTTCCATTTCATTATTTTTTTTATTATTAGTATTATTATTTTTTTCAAAAAAAAAAATTATTAGTATTATTATTGCTTATTGTTATTATCTCATTATTATATACTATTTATTTACCACTATTTTACTACAGTTCTCCTATGTGATTATATTGTAGCAACATACCCTATTTTTCTTTTTCTTTATTTCAAATTCAAATATGGGCATGGTGAATAAAAAATAATATATATTTGGTGAATTTCAATGTTTGTAATTTGATCTATAAAAAATTGATATATATATATAAGGACTTAATGTACCAAAATCAATTACAATATTTCATTTTTTGTCAAAAGATATCATGCAATAATGTTGTGAAAGTTTTGGGGGGAAAAATCCCCATTTATTTTCACACATCCTAAAATAATGTTGCTAAATTATATTTTTGTCTAGGATGTTGCTAAAATTATATGAATATATATATATATATGGCAAATTATACAATACATCGGCGGTGGAGTTTAGCAGACTACACAAGCGGATCCTGAAGGGTGATATGTGTCATCTAGGGACTATATTGAAATATTTAATAATTAAAAAAATGGACATGTGTCAACTCCACAACCCACTTGTGGAGTACAAAATTTACCCCGCCGGTGTATCAAATAATTACCATATATATATATATATATCATTATTATGATATTAAGAGTTACTAATTTATGAAAGGGGGGGCTACAATATGTACTAATTAAATAACTACACTAAACAAGTATGCAATTTTAGAGTCATATATTTCATTGTTGACTCGTCAACTTTAAAATCTTGTCTATATTATATTATAACCAGAGCTACTTCATCGGTGCTAATATTTTTCAATCATCTATTAAATCGATCGAAAGGTGTTTAAAGTCCGAAAAGGATTTTCCTCATTCACAATTTGATGAGACTCAAATATTGCAAATTAATTGAAGTTTACTTAATTTTTCAAATTAATTTAATCCTAATTAATACGATCACAACTCACAGGATTAAGAGGTTATTATATATAGGGTAAACAAATCATTTTCTTCAGAGAATTTAAAACCGATTTTTCCAATATAAAAAACTATGCATTGACTTTTGTGTGTAGAGAATCAAATGTTTACACGATTGAAAACTATTCAGAACAGGGTATGTTTAATCATTTTTCTAATCGTATAGAACGGTATATAGTACTCATGATTTTAAATTAGCAGTCCTCTTAAATAAACTACTAGAACAGTTAATTGTCTTTTTTTTTTTTTTTAATTCTAATTTGAAAAGACTAGCGTATGGAAAAATTGCGTGGACCTTCGTGGGTCGTTGGCTGATGGAAGTGGGTTGATTGATTTTGATCTGACGGTTCAGAACTGTCACCGTGGCAATCCCAAGGGGACCATGGCGTTTTTTAATTTAGTTGGAACGTGAATTGCGATGTTGCATTCAGACCGAACCCAAGCGTAAAATGTAGTTGAAAGTTGAGTGAGTCGAGCTATATTGCTCCACCCCTAATCGTATTTTTGTCCAAGAATTATTAATTTTCCCCCTCATATATATATCACAAGACACAGACCACTCATTTTGTGAGTAGTTTTTGATAGTTTTTTATAAATAGATAATTTTTTTATAATAATATAAATAAAGTTTAAATACTTAAATTTATCCTCTAATTGGTAGTTTTATTTAAAATGGGTAGCTTTTATTTCCTTTTGAATTTTTTTAAATACTGACTTTGTGTCAGAGTCAACTCATGACACAAACTCAGAACTTAACTTTATAATTAGTATAGATATACGCAGATGGGGAAGTTTTTTAAAAAAAACAAGAAAAACAATTAATTGGAGGATATATATATATATATATTTATTTATTTATATTTGTATATGTGTTTATATATAATACACTGTCAGTGGAGTTTAACAAACTATACAAGCGGCCATCAGGTATTTGGCCTGGTGGTAGAGTACTGGACTCTTAGTTCCAGCCTACCTAGACCATAAGGTCTTGGGTTCAATTCTCACGGAATGTGAGTTTGTTTGTAATTTGTTTGTTTATTTAGTAGGTAGGTAGTTTGTTGGCTCATAGATTAGCGTTTTGATAATGTAGCTAATCATGCAGTGTTGTACGGGTATTCCTATGCGTTTGTAATCTCAATCTCTTCAAGAAATGAAAATGATTCTTATCTCAACAAACTATACAAGCGGGTCTTGAAGGGTGACATGTGTCCCCTAGAACTAGATTATATATTTAAAATTTAATTAATTCAGAAAATGGACATTTGTCAACTCCACAATCCGCTTCGTGGAATTCAAAATTTACACAACCGATGTATCAAATAATTATTCATTGTACGTATATTGTATATCCGTTTAAATTTTAATAGCCTTTTATAATGTGGTTTCCATATAATAGTAACCCCACATTCCCACTGCATGTCGAGGATGCTAGAAAGAGTTTCGCGAAGATAGAAATAGGGTTAACAATTTCCAATTGTTGCAACTAATACTTTGTTCATTAAAGTATCTAAGAATATAATACAAACTTTGTTCATTGATGGAAGAAAATGTGGAATCCCTCTATTATTACCTACCATTTTTCTAAGTGCACTACGATCATGTTTCTCATAGTATGGATTTAAATATACTAAACCTATTTAATTTAGTATTTGAATATATATATTAACTTAATCTAAACCAAAACCCAAAAAAATACTTAATCTAAAACCACATAATTAATAAGTAGTGAGGGGCCGGATTATCATTTTGGTTAATCCATCTTTGAGTTTCCTTCTCTTGCTAGCAATGATACACTCGACTCTCTAAAGATCTATAGCTTAATGTGACTTTTTATGTAAATATATATATATATATTTGAAAATCTCTTAATTAATCTCTTAACTTTTTTTTAAGGATCGAGCATATAATATTCCGAAATCTTATTATGCTCAACCATTGAATGAAAATTCATAGAGAGAAATCATTATCTTCATAAAATGAGAATTCACAATCGAATGTATAATTAATAATTATGCTTAATTAATCTCTTAACTTAAAAGGTTAATTAAACCCCAATTTGCATATTATTTAATACAATTTAAAATGGAAAACATGAAGCAAAAGTAGCGGAGGTAAGAATTCTCAAATCCAAAGTTGGTTAGATAGGGAGTATCATGTTTTGTACCCAAAAAAACCATTAGCTTAGCGTAGCGTACCATGCATGTAAAGAAAGTGCTTACAACAAAACAAAGTACATCATCGTATCTAAGAAGAGAGTAGCCCGAGTAAATTTTTTACTAGTAAGTAAGTAAGCAATATCCCTTAAAACTTGGAGCGTGCTTTCCACGTCACTGAACAAATTCTGTAACATTATTACAGCTAAAATACATTAAAAAACCTGGTCAATAACGGAGACAATTTCATTTTTAATGCTGAGGTGTCGCCGGGGAGATTTCAGATTACCGTTACCGGCGGTAAGCGTCGGTGAGTTAGCCGACCGGCCGGCCCTGAAGATAATGAAAGAACATAGGAGGTTGAAGAAGAAGGGAAACGTCGTAAAAGGAAAAGAAAAGGGAAACGGGGAGCACCGGGGGTGGGGGAGGGAAGGGGGGACCATAAATTACGTCGCTTCTCTCTCCGCCACTCGCGGGAAAGCGACCCAGGGGACACGCGTCGAGAGAAGGAGCCTTGGACCACGAGTGGTCCCCAGCTCGAAGCACGCGCCATAGGTAAGCCAATAAATACCGTACACGTGGAGCGATGAGGGATGGGAGGGAAGTGGGGACCACCGCGAATTTTGACTTCTCTGACAGCCGCCGGCTTAATCAATGCAAACTGTAGATGGTCCCCCGGGGGAAAGCTGCGGGACCCAAAACAAGGCCCAAACCCAAAATTTAAAAAAGAAAATCGAAGGAGTGCGGGTCCACAAACGGGGAAGCGGGGCCCACAAAAGGGAAGGGACTGTTTGGTGTTTATGGCAAACTGTCCAGCTAGAAGCAAAGGATGGTCCCCTACCTACTTGTTTTTCTCTTCATTTAAATATAATTTAATTTGTTTTATATTTATTTATAAGAAAAAAATAGTAGGGATTAAATTTAAAACGAAGAAATTTCATTTCATTTAAAAATTTTATAATAAGTTTGCTTTATAAAGGAAGGTGATGACCTGTCGTCAGCCAAACGGCAGAGGCAATAAGATAGAAAAGGTAAAAAAAGGGAAAGAGAGAGTGGCTTTGGGTTTGGCTTACGTAATTTCTTAGGAAATGTCTGATTGTCTGTCTTTCTCACGATCCCGCCCTAACTTATTTCTTTTGTGGTCCTTTAATTTTATACCCACTTTCAATTCATACATGTACTTTTACATTTCATTACTTTATATCCCTACTATTACTTTATTTTTTTTATATAATATAAAAAAATAAATAAATTTAACCAATTCATCTCATTTTCAACAAGGTGAAATATTAGGTGTTGAGAATTTTTTTTTCTTATTTAGGGTTTTATGTGATTCAACTTAGTTAGTCAAAATCTATGGTGATTATTAAATAAAATATTGAAGATTTTGTATCAAAATTATGTTGTCAATAAACGAGAAATTCAATTATGAATTATTTACATTTCTTATTATTAATTAATAGTATGAAATATAACAATATCTTGTCTTCAATCATCTGATTCAATAATTGATATACATGATTCATTAATATTGGATATGATTGAACTAGAAGTTTCTCTTATGATTGATTAATTGACCATGTCATGTAATGCAACCTTGATATTATATATTCTAATTCGATTGATAGCTAGTTAGTTACTACCATTTTAAATTAAGATTTAAGCAATAAAAGGATAAGTTTGTGATTAAACTATATATATAGAATATTATAGAAAACTTCTAACTAATGACATCAACTCAAACGCTAATTGATTTATCAGATTGTTAATTTAAGTCAAGCTATTGTGTTATTAAATTACTACATGATTGTTTCCATGACTAATATTTGAAGTCTAATATTCAAGACAATATTAAAAGAGTTTGAGAATTGTTCTTAATATGCTCCATCCATTTTAAAATATCGGTCAATTTTAGAGTGGAATTTTTAGTGTAAATTACGAATTTAGTCAATTAACTTTAAGTGAGTTTATGTTTTGTTCATTTAACTATGAAAAGTAATGATTTGGTCACTTAATAAGTTTGTAAAAATTAAATATCTTAATCACTAAAGTACCCTTAATTTACTTACATGGCATGCTCAACAACATGTCATGTAGACGCGTAATATGTGATCGGTGACCAAAATATTCAAGTTTACAAATATAAGTGACCAAAACGTTACTTTATATAGCTGAATATGATCAAAATAGAAATTTGTTAAAAGTTAAGTGACTAGCTATATAATTTACCTTAATTTTTATTTCAAATTATTTGTCATTTAGAACTTGAAGAGGGCATTTGCATTCTTACCACTACTATATGACCACTCTTTAAAGATAGGGAGAGAATCTGAATTAAAAGATGTAGAGTATTAATTGTCAGATAATATAGTCTTTAAAGAGATATTTTTTTTTTCTTTTGGTGAAAAGGGATTTATTTTTCGAAATTTAATTAATAAGTTTTAATGCTTTCTTAATCTATATATGCGAATTAAAATGTTAAATATTTTGAGACAGAGAACAATACCTCAATAATTTGAATTTCACTCATCACATAAAATTGAAAGGCATGTTTATAATATGAGCATTGAGCATCACGAAAAGTCTAGTTATGATTGTTATTGACATTTTTAAGACCCACGATTAAACTACATACACGACCAAGCATTTTATTGTTTGACATAACAATATTATTACTACTTCTTTACAAGGCTTATATGTAGTTTGCCACCTTTACATGCTAATTAAGTTGAATTTTAGAAAAAGAAACTAAAGAATTAAATAAAAAGAGAGTGACTGATTTGTTTAGAATTGGACAATATATATATACCATGTAATATCAATGGAAAATGGTGCCGAAAATAAAAATATCAATAGAAAATGGCATTAATTGTACATCTACCATGTGGCTAGAGGATAGTGTATACACATTAATTTGTCGACTCCTTTTTTCGGCGAGATTAGGGTTAAAACTTGTTTTTATTTAAAAAAGCTAGGTGAGTAGGTGAGGCCACAACACATGTTCAAATACAAACTATACAAAACAATAAAATTTTCTTTTCTTTCTGCTGTTATCATGTGAATTAATTGATTAACAAAAGCTCACGAGATTAGCTCTCCAAGGATATAATGCCAGCAAACAATCATTCTCAAGATCAATATTAATGTCCTTATATATAAGCTTGATTAATTTTTTTTAATCAATATTGAAATACATAATTTTCTTTTAATTACATGTGCAATGTTGGGTTTGGGACAAAGAACCGTGCACCGGATCTAGATGTTTCTAAAGAGAATTGTTTATATATGTATATATAGAGGGTAAGGTCACTTTATGAGACATAATCTTCAGTTTTTCAATTAAATAGACGACAGAAGAAGTTCAAATTCAACGTATAATCTCTTTGTTAATTCTTGTTTCATTAAAACAGGATAACCCTAGCTGCAATTTGCTTGAAAGATTGATCAAGCACCAAGCATCTTAATTATTATGCAATTCTTTATTAATTATTCTTCCATAGTGACGGCTTAATTTAATTGACAACTAAAAACTGAAGACTAGATTCTTGAATAGGTTTTAGATTTAGTAATAATAATCTTATTATATATAGAGAGTTGAAGGTTAAATTAATATTTAGGGTTCTTAATTTGTCTGTAATTGTTTTACTATATATTAAATTAATAAAATGCATTAATGCATAAAATAAATGCATATATGGAGTGTATAATATATATAGCTGCGTTGGTTCCTTTTCTTGATCTGGATCGATCGGAAACTGTCTGATACATCGGGATTGGAAGTTAAACGTCTCCTTTTCATCTGTCAAATTTGTCTCTGTTTTCTTCTCCACGCATGCTTCTTATTTTCCACGTCAGCTCTCTTTTTTACATTTTATTTTTTGCTTTCAGATTCAGACCACTATATAAAATCCTTTTTATTTTACCTCAAGGCTATAAATGCCTCAGGAGTAAATTATCCAAAAAAAAAGAGCCCCAGGAGTAATAATAATAATATAATCAAACTAAATTATTTACGCATAGGGACGTGACCAACATGCACGGCAGGTTAACCGTTATATGTAGGCGTTAGAGAATGTCCTTTTTAGCAAGAGTTTATAATTTATATTATCAAACTACTATTTATATCGTGTGATTTCGAATTCGTTGCAATTTAGTATTCCCATTTTTATTTCTCCAAAATTTATTAAAAGCTGGAGTACTTGGTAACATTTAATACACTGAACGATAAAGAAAATGTGAATGCAGCAAATTTTATAGCGATGTTGACAATTCTGATGATTTTATATGTAATGTAATATACGTATATGTCTGGCCAAAAAAATAATATACGTATATGTATACGTATATGTATATATATGTGCATGTGTATATATAGATGGAGAATCTTTAAATGAAAAATTGAACCGACCCTTAAACCACTTAGCGAGTTTATTCATTGCTCAATCGGTCCAAAATCCGGTTCAATAATTAATTTAATTTTACTCCACCATTGATCACTTGATTTTGATCATTTTCAATTGTTTTATAACACAATGGGGGTTTTATATGTTTCAGAATTGAACTAATTAATGGAGTTATGTTTCAGAATATGTGAAGTTTGTACAATTTTATGATTCGATTGTTTGTTATATTCTTTTTTCGGGAAAAAGTTATTCGTTATATTATATATAGTTTGTTGTTTGGTTTCTCATTTGAATGTTTAGAGATTAATGAAATTATTGATGATTGTAATTACAATTGAGGTAAATATTGTATTCTCTCATAATTCAAATTAATGGGTAGCTAGTCTCCATTTCAACTGCTCTGAGTAACAAATACGGTCCAAATTTTCAACATTTGGTAGGCTGTAACCAATGAAAATAAAATTAATTTTTTTACCTAAGCTTTTCTTATTATTTGGCAAAAACAATACCAGTGGATTTACATTATGATGATGAAGGGGATCAAAAATATCCGAACAGTTTAAGTGAATGGTTTATTTAACAAACACGTGTCAAACTCTAAACTCACAGAAATGCAAAAGGAATCCACTGCGATGCGGCCTAGGTTTCGTGGAGCATCCGCCAATCTTTCCAACCCCAACGTGTAAATCGCGAGAGGATGTCCAACCAATGAGGCATTGCCACGCCTACCTTTCTTAAACAGTTGAATGGACCCACATGTTAGACGAGCCAGCCGGAGGACCGCAACGGTGTCCTTATTTATTTCAGTAATCAATCAAGTAAAATACAAAAGTGATTAATAGGTCTTATTAAAAAGGATTATCTTTTTTGTGCCAAAAAAAGAAGGATTATCTTTTAGCAAGAAAAGTGATTAGTAGGTTGATAAGATGATGATTAATAATAATACATTAGTAGTACAAGATTATGTGGATGGCAGGTTTAGATTATTTTAAGCTATATACTATAGTATATTAAATAGAGTGGGTCCAATATATATTATTTAATTTAATGTTGGAAACAAGATTAATATATAGTATAGTAGTATTATTATGGGAGTGGGGAAAAGTCTTATGTAAAAGGTTTGTCTGTGCTTTTGTCTTCTTTTGTTACCAAATCCCTTTGAATATTTTAATGCTTTCCCTAGGATCAAGTGATACAATCACCCTTGGTGGTTCTTTAAATTATGAAAGTTGTTCTCCTTTATGAGAGCATTTTATATTTTTTGAAGGGAGAGGCTATAAATATTCATGATTTGTATTTAATAATAGTACTCGGTACGAATATAAGAGATATTTAGGTGTTTGGATAAATTTCTTAAATGCAAGTCATGAGTACTTATAGCTTTCTCCTTTTTTAAATTGAAAAATATGTCATTAACTCAAGTTTTATGTAATTAATCATAATATGATCAAACAGTTATTAATTTGAGTGGAAGAAGTTCGATACATTTG
>AWUE01016524.1:0-21707 GCA_001974825.2 Corchorus olitorius
AATGTGACTATTACTATTGTGTAAAGAGAAAATAAGTGTTGGGAGCGTTTTTGTTCATTAGTGATCGAACGTGACTCAACTTAGAAGAATTAGTCGAGATTCAATGTAGAATAGGAGGCTTGTATAAAATTTTTTTAATTAATAATAGGGCTTTGTATTTATACATGTAATAATTGCCTCTCTCGATCACATTATTTTTTGGTACAGTCTCTCTTGATCACATTGATAAAAATGATACATAAATATATATAATTGGTTAAAAAAAAGGTACAGTACCTGTTTTGGTGCAAAGAAAGATAGGATATGATTTCATAAATGAAGAAGGCCTGCAAAAAATTGATGTGGAAGAGAGGAGATGTGGATAGGTTAACTTAGTTTCAAAAGGTTCAGTTAAACTTATTATTATGGATATATATATACTTTTTGGAGAATTGATGAAAGAAACTAAGGAATGGTGATTTGCTGCTCATTTTCAAAAGTACTGCTATTACTATTTTTATCTCCACACTGTGTCACTTTCAGTAACTTTCTACAAGTTTCACTTTCCATTTTTAATTTTTAAGTACCTATAATAAAAACTTAGCTTATATTCAACATACCAATTCAATGAATGAGCTAAAGAAAGATAGCTGCAGATAGTAACATTACATTCCAAATACTATAATAAATTCCTTTTTAACATGGATAGTGATAGCCTTTCTTATCCTTAAACTAGCGAAAATGATAGCATTAATTGTTCTATCCTGCATTTTTATCTTCAGTTTGGAGAATAATTCCAAAGCTGCAATATAAGAAAATATATTGTTTGTATATTTGTTCTCATTTTCTTTGTATAGATTTTTTTACATGATGAAGACTGAATATATAAGACATGACCTTTCTTTATTGTTAAGATATTTATGTAATTTAATGAAATTTTGGAATATCTAATTTTGGGTATTGACAGAGAATTTCCCGTCTAGCGTCTGATTTGATTCGACTTTGGATCAGTGAAAGATTCAAAGTAACTATATGATATCGAAGGTTTATAATAGAAAAAAAAAAGGAATTTTACAGGTCTAACGTAACTCGATTCTAGAACTGATCAGTCACAATTTAATGTAATTACCAGATATTGGAGACTTGTTGCAAAAAGAGTAGGAATTTTACAAAGAGGGGGTGGGGCAACAGTCAACATATTATGCTTTTATGGAAGTGTTACTAAAAGGTCTAAGGTAGCAAATTGCAAAAAGGTATCTGGTTGATGATAGGGAACAATTGTGGGATTCCAATTTGATCTGTGTGTGGGTACGTTATTGGAGAGGATTTTTTTGACCACCTCTGTGAAAATGAAAGTAGAGCTTCTTCCAAGAATCTGGATACCTCTCTCTCTCAATTATCCCAAAACAAAAATCATTATTCAAGTAAGCTAAATTTCTTACAACAAAATAATTAATATAATCCATCAATTATATGTCAAAAACCCATACTCTTGGAATTCCTCAAAGTAGTTGAAATTTAGAGGCCATTTCAATTAGAAAAGTGACCCTTTTTTTCTTTGTCTCTAATAGCTAAGTGAAGGCAAGATTTTATGGGAGAAGATAAAGAAAGAGCAAAAAAAATCACTGTCATTTAGGCATATTTTAGGGTAAGCCTAACATATTTTGATAGGTTATTGAATTTTGAATATTGATATTTTGGGGTAATCTGACCAAAAACCTTATTTTCAAGTAATGGGGCCAAATAGAACCAAGCAAAGGTTGGCTTTTTCACTACTTTACACAAAGTGGCGAAGGAATAGACAAACAGTTCAAATCACGAACTTTTGCTATTATACAAAATATATATTTACTAACAATTGAATTTGTCCCAAAAAATTGAAAGATCCCAATTTATATTATGTGTTTTGGGGAGGGGGGGCTTGCTTTTCCTAATGCATCAAAAAGGAAGAAAAGAAAGACATGGAACTGTCAAATTCCGTTAACGCGTGACAAAGGGGTAAATGCAATGCCCCCACCAAAAAAAATTGATGTGATTCGCCTTATCCATAATGATGAAACGTTTATGTTTCGTGTTGAAGACTTATTTTGCACTTATTTTGATGTTTTCTTTTCAAAGGCGCACCTGTCACTACAACAATCGTGCAATGCAAAGTTAAACCAAGTGTATAAGAATAATGGGTATCCAATTTGCAACATTTTCTTGTGAATTAGTTCTTAAACTTCTTAATAGGTTAATTGCACATCTGAACTTGTAAAAGAATGATAAATTAGTCTTTTTCTTTTTACGAAGATTGGTACAATTTCGTTAACAATTGAAATGAAATTAAATGGAATTCAATGAAGAAGTACCAATTTTCGTGTAAAAAATGATTAATTTATCTATTTATATCAATTTCTTTTTTCATTTTTTACAAATTCATGTGTGTAATTGACAGATTAGGAAGTTCAAGAGTTAATTTGTCTCTTTCTATAAGTTCATGAGTCAAAATGTCTAGCATGTCAATTTGAGACAATTATAGATAGGAGAATTTGGGCTAATTTTGATTCTTCAAAAAAAAAAAAAACTACTAGATGTTGAACCATTAGATATCACATTAAATTTTATTATTTCAGAGTTGATCCACATTAGACTTTAATTTGAAAAAACTCTTTCACATTTATTTTTTTTAATTCACAAATTTGAAATCTTGTTTAAGTGTCATTAAACTCATTCATTTGGTGTTTGATTTTATGTAACTTATTATGAATACCCAAACCATTATATGGCTTTTGAATCCAAATGTTTGTGTAGATTGATGTGTTTGATAAAAATCAAATGACAAGATTTTGAGGGTAAGTTCAATCATGTCGCTTTTTTTGGCTTTATATACAAAGCTCAAGTTTTGGAAGGTTTTGATAATGATGGGGATAATAATATGCCTAATAAAAATTGAATGAGTTTTAAATTTTTTGGCCACTACCCATGGGGTTGGCTTTGGCTTCCCATATCCCCCACTTCCTTTTCTCATCACCTCATGTTCCTTTGCCTCACCCCTCAAAATTAGGCTTTCTTCTTTCATGGACCACATTAGCACTTTTAACCCACTCTTCATGGACCACAATGCCACTTGCCCCTTGAGCCTTAAGTCCTTAAACTCTTCCTCCACACCCTATAAATCAAATGGGAGAAGAAAAAAACACAAAATTCTCATAGCTATTCAGCATTTTGATTCAATAATTGATATATGTATATATATGTGAGGTAAGATTTGAATCCCTACTTTCTAAAGGAAAACTGATTGGGGCCTAAAAGATGAAAAAGGGTTAAAAGTTAAAAGGTGTTCCTTACCAGTTTACTTCCTAATCTTCATGTTGAGACATGCCTCAATTTATGATGATTGGATTCACATACACAACTATATATTTATTTACCAGTTACTTTTCACCTTTTTTTGTTTCTTGTAATAACCTAATCAATTCCTTAGCTATGAATATTATTTTATAGTATAATTTTTTCCCCTCTTAGGTAAAGGTCAACTTCGCCCAGTAACTGGACTAAATTTTCTTTACTTCCAAGTTACTTCTGTTTATCTTTGCAGCCTAATAAAACTGTTTTAAGACCAATAACTATCGATCTTTCTTATTTGGAAAAGGATATCCAAAGTCCAAACTCTGTCCTTCAAACATTTTTTTAAGGGTGCATTTAGTAGAACGATGCGATAGCGGTGCGATTGATATTATGCGATTAATACTATTTAGGTACTGTACATATAAGATTACATTGTATAGATCAAATTAGGTACTGTTCAGATGAGATTATTAGAGTAGCGATTGAAACAGAGATTACACTTAAAGCTCCATTTAACCGGTGCACCCGCCCAATAACCGGTGAACTGGTGCACTATACATATGTCCTAAAGCATAAATTCTCGGTATCCATACCGATAATCACATTGCATCCTGATTAATTCGAAGTCGAGACATTTGTTTTCAATCTCAGAGATTGGAAAAACTGTGGAATGGAACAGGAAGAGGCATCAGAAGATTGGTAAAAGGAGCAGAAACGAACCCCACAAACAAACGTATGAATGACATGATAGATGAGTGAAAAGGTAATCAAAGGACATGAGATTTTACACGAGAGCTTGGCCATGGGATTCGATTATGTTTGTGTTTTTTCTTCTTTACTTTTTTTTTTCTTTTAGATAAATTTTCTTCTTTATTTTTTAATTAATTATAGTAATGTGATGTCACACCATTTTTCCTTGCTAGAGGAAACTCACAGTTCCATGTCGAGTTTTTACTATTTGTTGAAAGCTGATTTTCTCTATTTATTTGATGTTGATGTGATGTAACGCACACATTACACACCCCACATGGAATTCCAATTCCCCATCGAAAGAAATTTGAATTACACCCTTCAATAAATTCCAAATGGTTCAGAAAATTTCTAACTTGCTAGCTTCATTTCTTTCAATAATGGGAGTTCTTAAGGGTCTGTAATTAGCTGAAAGAATATTTGGGACGATGTATAGCAAAAGGAATATTGAATGGAGTTTAATTTAGTAAGGAGACAAATTGGCTTTTTGGAGAAACTGAAATTCCAAATGTAATTTAATTACCAAATGCAGAAATAAAACTGAAATTTCCACATGATTTTCATATTGGGAGATAGTATAAATAAGTAATTATAATTCAGATTCGTTCATGGACAGCATTATGTCGACAACAAAAATGTGATATGGGCAAGAAACATTGAATGATTGAGAACAGACAGAAGGAGAATCAAAGCCTATCAAATCACATTATTTTGTTCATTTATATTGCAATTTGAAAAACAATTTAAAAAACGTGGTACCATGAAAATGTCAGGTTGGTAGGGCAAAACAAGAATCCATTAATAATCAATGATTTCTCAGTTTTATTTCATGAACCCTAAATTTTGTTCAGAAAATTGGTGTTTTTGCAATGGCAGAATTGTTGAAACCATACAGATTTCTCAGCAAACAGAGTTGGGGTGGATTTACAGGGAAAACGATTCCTGTTTCTGACAGAAACTTAAAAACTAGAGATGATGATCATTGAAATACAGTGAAATATCTCAAATTTATTACATTGATCATTTCTGAAGATTCCTTTATTAGGGGTTACAATCAAATTCATACATGAAATTCACATTTTTGGAGTCACATTTTCCAAATGGGGATCAGATTAAGACCCATTTTACCAACAACCAAACAGCCCCCACTTTCTATCCATCAGTACTTTGCCTCCATTTGGCAAACAACAATCTTAGAACTCCAATAATTCATGTATCTGAATCATTTCAAGAACAAGATAAGTTTTTGTTGAACAAATAATATAAAGAGTGCAGAATTTCTGTCTATATATGCAACTGTTGTTTTAACCCATTAGTTGAACAAAACCAAGAATCTTTTACTGAATGATTATTAAAATCTGTCAGTCAAAAACATGGAATGTAAGTTAAGTTGGAACATAGAAAGAACAAAGTTCATTAGAATTCTTCCTCTTTCTCATTGCTAGATAATATATTGATATTCCTGACATTTCAGTCAAAGGTAGCTGCAAATTATTCAAACAAGTACTAACATAATGCTATTCACATTTATAAATTACTATAATGACTGGTAAGATCTTCAAATATAGGCTCATTTTTCAGAAATCAAAATTGTGATAAATTTTTAAGACGGCCCCAAAGGCCTGGAATCTGTAATTTTTTGTTTTGGGTAGAAATAACCCGATAAGAAAATTTGAAGATGGGCCCAAGCCCAGATTTTTTCTTCAGATTTAACCACTTGGGCAAAAAGCCTTTTAACCCAAAATCAAAATCGAATTTTGTCAGATTGACAGTAGGGTATGCTTTTCGGCTACAGATGATAAAAATTTCGACCAACTGGTTGGTTTAAGTGGTTCGGCACTTGTTCCTTTGAAGAATTTTGTCAGATTGACAGTAGGGTATGCTTTTCGGGCTACAGATGATAAAAATTTCGACCAACTGGTTGGTTTAAGTGGTTCGGCACTTGTTCCTTTGAAGTAAGGTTTGAGCTTCAAGTATTGTAAATGGAAAAAATCAGTGTTGGAAGAAATTTACCCCATACTAAACTGATTCGACTCTAACAAGATTAACTTGTAATTATAAAAAAAAAAAATTTCGTGTATACATCATACATGTTTTTAATTGCATTCATTAATGTCACAAGATCGTTTAACACATTATAAACAGTGTAATCATAGTTATAATTGATAATTCCATTCATTGCAAGTAGAATTCAAGCACCAACTTGTTTGTGTAAAACCTTGATTAGGTCCCAAGGGATTTATCAATCAGAAATTCAGGTGTCAATTGGCTAAACTTGTTAGGGGATTATTATAGCAATATATATATATATATATATATATATAGGAATATATTATGAAAATATCGAATATATTTCTCAACACACAAGTATAGAATGAATCCCGAGCATCCCAATCAATTCAATCATAATTTACAAGCCTTACATCCCTAAGGTCCACAATAACTGAATCTTGAGAGAGGTTTTGGATGAGCATCCAATACTGCTGCCGAAAACACCTCTGTAAACTTAGAAGAGCAACTTATTAGACGATAGAATTATGCGGTCAAAATCATTATGCATTCCCATGGACACGAACATGGAAAGGCGGTCCACGACAGAATATAGGCTCATCAGGAGAATCGCTCTTTGCCCTAGCTCTTAAAACATCATTAGCATCATCGATAACAGCGGCTGCAACCAATGTATACTCACCCGGTACAAGGAAGTACAAAGAAAAACTATGTTTGATTTCTTCTAGCGGGGGAACCTCCATGGTGATTCCACTTAGAACACCTGATAACAAATTGTCGGATAATATTAGGCTTTAACAGACATAATACTCTTACTAAAAACTGCTAGAAAATAATGCCATGGAACAAAGGGAACTCACCAGCCCATAAAACGGTTGCCTTTGTGCCCTCAACACAATTCTTACCAGCTACATCTCTGCATGTAACACTAAGATTCATCTTGATTGTTTCCTTTGTGTTATTCCGAACCAGAACCTCCATTGGAGTCATATCATGTGCAATTACGGTATTCTTTGATGCAGAGGCCTGAATACTTGTATCGGATTCTTTAGTCACATCAAGTTTTCCAGGACTTTCATGACCATTTCTAGCAAGCCTGAAGCCAAAAGTCAGAGGATCTGGTAATAGTACATCCATGACGGATGACTGAAGGGCTGCCTGTATAGCATCCTTGATATTCAGTTCCCCAGAGCTGTTCCGCCCTGATTGCCACCTGACTTTTATTCTTGAAATGAGATTCTTAATAGAAGCATTCAGTTCAGCCTTCGTGTTCCTTTCTGAGAAACTAGGATTTCTACCACCAGTATACCCATCAGACTGCAAATCCTTCGAAAAAATGGAATCATCAAGAAAAGGCAACTTAAAATGCTCAAGTGGTATTAATACCCTTGCAAAGTAATCCCTATCAATTCTTGTTTTAGGATAGCCATATTCAGCAGCACAATCAACAGAATGGTTCTCCTCATTGCTTGATTTTTCCAACTGGACAGAGACACTAATTTCAAACACAACATCAGTTGGATTAGACAGCTCTAGTTCGAGGAAACGTAATCCCCAACTTCCTCTGAAGGGATCGATCTTCACCAATCTGTCCCTCTTACCATAGCCAACAGCTTCATCCGAAGGATTACCATCCCCATTAGCCAGACTGGAAAGACTCTCACCAACATGTGCAGGAATCTCCATGGAAAGCAAACGAGCTCTCACAAAAGACAAACCTTGCAAAACACAGACTTGTAATGGAACAACCAGACGCCTTCCTGGGGGTACAGATGATTTGTTTGTTTCAAGATCTCCCGCTGGCCCTGAAAAAATGATGCATTCAAGCGATAGGAAGAAGATATGTCTTTGAGAAAGTACGGTGGTCTAGCTACATCTATTCAATGATGCTTGTAATAAATGCATGATTTGACAAGAGACAAAGGGAAAGCTAGGAATGAAATGTGCTCAGAATGTGATGTAAGGCAATGAGTGTTGCATGGTAAAAGTCTTACAGAAGATACCTGCATAATGAATCAACAATGAGGGGCTGTTTCCATCCTTCACATTTCTAACCATGCTGCCAGAGGCACTCTTACCAGCAGCAGCATCAGTCTCCCCTGAGCCAAGTCGCCAGGCTTTCAAGGTTACAGGTATGGTCACTTCTGAACCCGGTTTCAATGGAAGAGCAGACTTTAATGTCTCGTATGCAATTGAGATGACAGAATCTTGGTTTTTACCAGAGAGTGAAATGTGTGCCTGTTCAACTGGAACTGTTCCAGCATTAGCTAGCTTTATCCATACATCCCGAATTTCACCTTCATATAGAACAATAGCACCATCACCACCTACAACATACGACACTAGCAATGGCAGTGGAGGTACTACAGAAATATTTGGTACAGATACATTTCTCAACCTTGGTGAACCACAGCATCGGAAAGGGTCAGAAAGCACAAGTCCTTGCGCAGCTCCGAGAAGCAAATTATCAACATCCCTAAAAAGGTGTTCAGTAATTACACCAAAACAATGAACAGTACATCCTGGAATCACCACTGGCCCAACAGATGTTGGAATTCCAGATAATGTGATCACCTGCGAGGAATTAGTTGGGAGATCCACACTAAGGGGAAAAGAATCAAAATTCCCTGACTGCACAGAGAGATAAATGCTATCAACCCTTAAATCAAATCCACAAGGGTTAGCTAACTCCACCAAGACCTGGATCGGTTCTCCAACAACCCAAACCAGATCCTGCTTGTTATTATCATTTGGCTCTCCTTTGCTGAATGGTGTATAGATAAAAGGTCCTGAAGGAGCAGATCCTGCCCACCAATCTTCTCTTCCTGGATTGCGTTTTACTATGTCCATTTGTGAGGGATGGAGAGGAAAAGAATATAACCTGCCATAACAAGCAATCATTAACATTTGTGAATACTAAAGTGTCAAGGAAATGCAAAACTAAGAAACTAAAAATGTTCTGACTACAATACGTTTCTTCTCTCTGTAACAATCTCCACATTAAGTGCAGCACAAGAACGACTTTTTGAGTGCAGAAATAAAATTCTATGTCCCAAATCAAGATAAAACTATAAAAGTTAGACCAACCTTACGAAAGGCAAGGCAGGATCAGCACATCGAGTTCCCGAAGGCAACCTTTCAGCTGAATTTGTCAGTGCACTAGCAAGGCCATTCTGACCAGCAGGTGTAATTAGAGGGTAATAAGATCTAAGTAGCCTTGCCGCTGCACTCCATGCAGCAAGAGGATCTCCGGCACGAACAGCAGATAGTAGTATCTCTCTCAACACAACCATCTGCAAGGTGCTCCATTGAGACTCAAACAGTGAAACTACAGATTGATGATGCATCTTCCCACTATCAGCGTGACCTGATTCTGTTTCCTGCCAAAAAAAGGGTAGCGATGGTTTTTTCAATAGGATTATCTACTAAAAGAGAGCATATCAGTTAGATCGAGGGGCTTTTATGAAAAAAGTTCAAACAGCTCAAATTCTCCCATTCTTCTAAACTCACATTGGAAAGAGAATGTCTTGAGGCGGATGCCCTACTCTGAACACGATATGCTTTGGTGGTCATTGCCAAGACTTGCATGGCGCTAATAGCAGCCAATCTATTCTCTTGCTGTAGGTACAACTGAGCTACCTGCCTAGAGAAGAAGGCAGCTTTTCGTTGATAACCAAGAGTACCAAACAAACGAGCCACTTCAACATATAATATGAGTCTGTCACTGGCATCAATCAAAGATTTTGCACCATCAGCAGCATTGGTTAACAACTCCACTACCTCCTTAGCGAGCTCTCTCCTACGATAACCACAAAATTAAAAATAAAAATTCTTTTAAGAACTCATTTTGATCATCATACTTAACTCAGAGCAATATGTAAAACTACTTAGAATTTAGACAGAACCAGAGTGAAAAGTTCCTATATCTTATTCATTGAAGGAAATGTCATAAATACCTGCTATTATATTAACACCATAAGACGAGTAAATGAGTGAAAAGAAGGTATAAAAGAACACATCGACACGATAATCGAAATTGTCCTTATACCAAAATATCATTGTATAATATCCCATAAAACTCGTCATCTCCCAATAATTTATCTCAAAAATACTACCAAGGAACTATTCATGTGTTCATTACAAAGCTAACCAATGAGATCATACTGAAGTAAAGCATTGAAACATACCTACATAGAAACCTGGCCAATTTCAAGATAGCTTCAAGTTCAAAGGTAAGTGGTGATACTCTGCAATTGAAAAGTTACAAAAAGTTAGTTTTGGAAAGGTCAAAAACAGAGGGGGGAAAAAGAAAACCGTCTTTATAAGGAAAAAAACTAGAGCATCTACATGAAACACTTTTTATAATAACATCATTAGACTGGTGAAAATAAAGTGCATCATTTTTGCTTATAGAAGATTCAAATGAAATGGCCATAAGACAAACATAAGTTGCATAACCACACTCAGAAAAAAGGAGATAGAGTGTAGATGCAAAAAGCATTCTACAAGTATATGCAACTGAACTGACTAAAAGAAGATGCATCATATACCTCTGAGCATTATCTTGTATGAAGGATTTCCGATAATGCACGATGACACTATTATACCGATACCTAACCTCATCCTCTATACTTACATCCTTCTGGCCCATTCGATCAACCTGATGAAAGAAAAACATGTAAATAGATACATAGATATGTAGTTTCATATATGCAGAGCTGCTGCTTAAGAGTTTTGTGTGATGAACTTGTAAGAACAGATTCAGAGATATTGTGTGAGGAAATGTAAATAAGCCAATCACTTATACATGTCTAAAAGAAGTTCAAAGTAACAAGCTTGGTGAAGTACCAGGATGGCACAAACGCTACCCTCCAATGCCCCAGCATACCAGAAGAAATCTGCAGTAAGCCTTGCCAGTTCAAGTGCAGTCGAATAATGAGCATTTGCATCAACTGGTGATCCTGCTAACAAACAGTAATCCCCTATTGTCTTTTGCGCACGGGCAAGTCTTCGCTTTTTGGCCTTGATCACCTGCATTATTAATTTTATAAAAAGAAACCCATTAAGTAGAAAATTCCCAAGTCATCATATCATATCCAACTTTAAATAAATTCTCTAATACAAATAAATACAGAATAAAATGCATAGAACACCTAAACATAAACCTCCTCTGAGCTAAGAGTAGCTTGAGAATCTAATGGCGTCTTCAAAATAGTTCCAGCAGATTCTGCCTTAAGAACCCACTTCTCAAATTCCATCAACAATGAAGCAGCGATATCTTGCATCATAGTCTGCAAGTGAAACTCCTGCGTTGAACGGTCTGAAGGAGGGAACAAAACCAAGTTCTCTCTTTTCTTCCCATCTTCCAGCTTCAAGATAAAATCAAGTAATTAGACCACCCAATTCATGAAAAGCTCGATCTTTGTTTAAGTTTGTTGATATGAAAGAAAGAGTAAAACGAAATAAAAAGACTTGAGAAACACAAATCACAGCATATCTTCAGCTGATAAACAATAATTAGAACTAATAAGTAATAGTAACAGAACTACAACTCATATCAACATCAGATTTTAAATTCTGAGAAAACTCACTTGGGAATCGCTGGGCCAGAAGGCGAAGCAGCGTTCTACAAGAGCAGAGCTGTAACCTTTGCAGGCGGCATTGAATTGATCGGAGACGAGATCGAGATCCGGCGAGGAAGGGCAGTGGCAGATGCCAATCACGGCGAGGATCTTACGGTGGGACTGGAAATCTTCCCATGGGCTGGGCGGGGCCCCGCCCAACATGAACTTGAACCGGAGAGAGCCCGCGTCCCAAGGCTGGTGAGCGAAAGGGGATTTCTGATGCTCCGTGTAGAAGGAGCTGATGGTGGAGAGAGGTATCGTGTGGTGACGGAGCAGCATGGAGTGGTAGTCCCGCAGGAGAGACGGAGGGACATCTCCGATCGGAAGGACGGCAATCCGGATCATGGACGACGTCTCGATGCTCACGTCGGGTTCCATATTTGGCGGAGATCAGATCGGACCGTTGGGGTAAAGAGAGGCCCCGACAGGCAGTGACTGAAGAGTGAGAGAAGCAGATCGAAAAATTTTAGAAATACGAGAAGAACTGAAGCATTTGGTCGTTAAGATTTCAATTCGTACTTTAGAAGAAAAAAAAAGGAAATCTTTTTAAATTTGATTTTACTTTATTATCCCATGGAATGAACTAAATTACCCCAAAATTTTTACAACAACTCAAAACGACACCATTTTATATACCTACAAAATATAGCGGCAAAAGCCAGAAGGGGGAAGGGAAATCGACGATTTGCAAAAAAGACGCAGCGCCGTCGAGGGCTTTGCCGTAAGCAAACTCACTTCACTCCGTGAAACCCCGCGTTGGAACTACACCATGTCGACGGAGAAGACGGAGCTTGACGGATCCTCTTCTACTAATCCTCTCCTTCTTCGCCTCCAACAAACTCTAACTTCCTGCTCAAAGGTAAGCGTTACTAGAATCCCCAGAAAGAAAATTCTGTTCTTTTTTTTCTTTTAATTCGTGAATAGCTAATCTTCGCGCACATTCATTTTCGTAGTCAATCGACGGCGGAGGAGACCTTAGTCAATCTCAAACCTCAGTCTCAGAGCTCGTCAACTTCCTCGATTCTGTGTCAGACCCAGCCATTTCAGACCCTGAAAACGAAGTTGCAATCACAAATGCACTCGAAGTTCTCTCTGAAACTCACAAGTTTTTGTGCTCAACTTCTCTGGATCAGGTTTCAGCACAGTTAGATTATTATTATAAGACTTGATTAACTTTTACTAATGTGTTCTTTGTTACGCCTAATTATTGAAGTTATTGACTGTTTCACAGGAGATTATTGATGCGCTTTCATTTGAGTTGCCAAAGTCAGTTTCGAAATTTGCAGGAGTTTCTCCCAAGTGTTTGGAGATCGCCGATAACATAATTGATCGGTTCGTAGAAACATGTAGTCCTCGCGACATGCTTTCGATTCTTTGCGAGGTCAGTGCATTTTAAATGAATTTCGTTTTTTGAAAAGGCTAAATTTTTATCGACAAAGTTTCTTAATTTCAATGGATCAGGCATTAGATTCTACAAACAAGACAGTCAAAGCTTCTGCTTATGTTTCCCCTCTTATAACTGGACTTTCAAAAGGTAATCAAAGAATGTTTTATTTATTTATTTACTATTATTTATTGTTCCTTGTTTGAATGAAAATTCATGAATGTTCGTTTTCTTGTTTTAGTATTTCTTTCCCTTCAGAGGCGTCATTTTGAACAAATTAAAGTCGCAGTGCCAGTCATTGTTAAAGTTGTGAAGGCTATTACATCTGAATCAGATTATGAAGATTCTGATCTGGAGTCTTTGTTTGACAGAGTTATCAACATTGCTGACTCTATACAAGCGGTTTCTTCGAAACTGGTTTGTGATGCTTAACTTCATGTTAGGCTCTTTTTGAGATTGTAGATGTATTCCTTTGTTAGTCCTGATAATTCATTGTTATTGCTTATGATAGGAGGCTGGAATAAAAGAAAAGCTTCAAGCTTTACTTGGTCTATATGTTTTACAAATCTTGGTGGGTGCACTTTTTCTTTTTGTCTTTTGGAGTTAGTTTACTTCATTCTTGATCTATATGAACTTTTTTTTGAAAGCGTAATCAAAACATGCTTATGTTTGCTTCTCTTGGTCTTAAAATACACCCTTGATTTGCAGGCATCGGTTTCAATTAGCACCGGATATAAATCGTCTAGTCATCTTGCCTTTGGATTGCGATTAGCATCCTTCCTCCCATATTGTGGTTTATCCTATCTTGATTTATTAACTGGTTCAGATGTTGACAAAATGTCTGGCATTGTAATTGGAGGTGAAGTTAATGAGTTGCAATGTAAACTTTCATCTATTGTTTTCTAAAGGATTATGCGATCAAATTAAGGTCTCCACCTTCTTCTGTTCTCACTCTTTCTCTAATATCTGTATGTCAATGCATGATTACGTGGTGCGCAGAGGACGAGGATGATAATATGAGTTTCTTATCCGATGTCTATCTTGGTGCATCACTTTCAGGTTTGGTTTTTCTCATAGAAAATTTCCTCATTTTGTTGATATGACTCCCTCATGTGATGTCATTAGTCTGGCTTCCTTTTCCTCTGACATGCATAGAATTTTTTGTTCATTATGTAGTTATTTGGGCCCAAATATATGAGGAGGTTGCTCAGACTGCAAAGCAGGATTTAATTGCTGTTAAGGGAGAACTTCAAAATAACCAGACAAAAAGGTGGCAAGCAATCGGCATGTTAAAGAACATATTCTCATCTATTCATCTTCCATGGGATTTCAAACGACAGGCTGTTGATTTCTTGCTTTCTATCACAAACGGAAATGTCTCTGAGAAGTTAAATATTGAGCACAATGATTGCTCTCTTTGCATGACTAGCCTTTTTTCTGCTTTGCAGGTAGTCTCTTTCAATCTTGCTTTTGTAGATCCTTTTATTCACTTTCGCACTGTCTGTCTATAAATCTGATGGCCAAAATAACATTGCAGGGCATTACAATGATTATCATGTATACATCAGACACAGTGCTAAGGAAAAATGCCTTTGAAGCACTAAAAAGGGTTGGAATTCTTCCTCAGTCAATCTATGGCAATATGTTAGAGTGTATTCTCTTACCAAGTTTATCACTTAAGTTATCTACAACTGCAATTAGTTCCTACTGATTTGGTACTACATATCAGGTTCTAGCTGACATTCCAGATTCTCAGAGATTTGACATTATGAAAGCTCTAATTACAAACAGCGACTCTCCCTCTATGGTAAAACCCAGTGTGCGTGGTCTGTTAGTTTATGAACTATAGTTCAATATATATTACCTGAAGTAGTTCCTCCAACTCTGTGTAGATTGCAATTCTTCTGGATCTTGTTAGAGGGGAAATGCACATAGAAAGTACCAGGAGAATGCAAACAAGTGAAGTCATAAGGACTGATGACAAAGCATGTAAAAATACATCATTTTGGAGTACGGGCATCCTTGAGTTGGTGGAGTCAGTTTTGAGGCCTCCGAAGGGAGGACCTCCTGTCCTTCCGGAGAATGGCGATGTGGTATTGATTTTTCATCTGTTGCCTGTTTGATGTTTAAATTATTGAGTGGTACTTGTGTTATTATCTTTCTAGGCGCTTTCTGTGTGTAACGGATTAACTTGATGTGTCACAGGTTCTATCTGCCCTTAACCTGTACAGATTTGTACTCGTGAAAGAATCGGCAGGTAAAATTTAATCTTCTGGTTTATTGATGATGAGAACTTAAAAGGCTTTAGATGCGCTTGTTGATCACAGTGTATGTCTTCATTGTCTGGATATTAACGTTGCACTTCTAAGTTAGGCCTCTTTTCTTTTTTTCATGGCAAATGGAACAGAAAAAACGAACTACACTGGAGTAATGTCCAAGAACAATTTGCAAAAGGCCTACAATGAATGGCTCCTACCTCTTCGAACACTCGTGACAGGCATTGCGGCAGAGAACAAGAGCGATTATGATCAACTTGCAATCGACACTGTATGTGCTCTTAACCCAGTTGAGATGGTATTGTACCGCTGTATTGAACTTGTTGAAGAAAAATTGAAGCATTCAACATGATACCGGTCTGTCATACTTGAAGATTGTTGCTCAAGCCATTTTATTGGGTCATTCACCATAGCAACAACAACTAAGGCTCTTTACCTTGTAATTAAGGAGCTCCCTCTTGCTTGGAGTTTGAAAGATTAGGTAGAAGATTTTGCTGGGTTTACTCCTTTTGGTTTCATGCTTTTAGTGTGATGCAAATTGGATAAAAATGGTTCGTCAAACTTGAAATATTACTCATAGGTCATCAAAAGACCAGTCGTATACCTTCGTCTCTTTCAGTAGTTACTGGGTTATGATAAGATGGTCCATCTAATCATGAAATGTTAAGAGTTGGTTAGGACTTATTAATCAATGAAATCTTTCCTGATGGTAAATTCCACCCTACATCAAGTTATCTTGTAGATGGGTAATATTTGACCATTATACATGTAGATTTAGATATATGATCATTCACAACTATCTTCTTGATACAATTAGCTTAACCTGACATGCAGAGTAAAAGAGTATGTTATATATTCACTATATACAATACTAAATTACATTTGGGGAATCTCTTCTCTCTCTAATCTCAATGTAAGGCATGGTTATAGTCATGGTAATGGAAAATTTTCTTGATGAAGTGAGCCAACCATCTTGAAGCTGCAAAGCATATGATTGCCATTGAAACCATTGTTGTTCTAGCCACCATTGACATTGCATTCTGCTTTGTTGCTGCAACAATCCCAATTAAACCGACAGATATGACTTGCAAAATGACTTCCAGAGCGTTCAGACCCTTGTGTGCAGTATTGCAACTCTTGCAGTTCACCACATGAGACCAGCACCTGCAGAAGTTGATTCTTAAGCTAATTTAACACAAATTTACGCTTTAAATAGCTTAAGGGTGAACTTATTTAGTTTACCTTTCCAGCAGCCGTTCTCGAGGAGGAGACGGCGGAAGAGCTCCACTGAACTTGCCCCTCCAATCAACTTCACCATCAGAGTACTTGTTTAACCACCTTCTGAAACCAACCACTAAGGCATCTGACTTTGTAGGCACAAAACAAGCATTTTGCCAATTCTTAGACCCCCCAATATTCTCTATCTTTCGCTCCTACAATGACAAAGTGAGTGACAGATTAAATAATTTTATCAGTCGATAAACAAAAGTAAGTGTATTTTTTTTTTCAAACTGGAAATAAAAAAAGGGTTTAATGTTCAAAATCCCCCTAAAGTATCACAAAAATGACAATTTGTCCCTGTTCTTTTTTTTTTTTCCAACTTTTCCAAGTATGAAAGAAGGATATTTTTTCCCTGCTGTAATGGAATTTAGTGCACATGACTAACGGGTCACTTGAGGTTGTCTGCTGATGTGAAATTTACACACACATGACTGAATTCGGTTACGGCAAGAGCAAGATGTCCTTATTTTTGGGCATTAAGCCAAAAAGAGTAAGTGTATTGAAACTTATGCTTGAGCCAAAGATAACGGAATTACCTGAACATGAAGAAGATACAAATCAGAATCAAGTATGAGGTTTAGTCCAATATGAAAAAACCATCTTGGAACAATTTTATCAATCCAAACACCGAAGTTCCTTGGGTTGTTCCATATCAATCTGCTATGACCTGGACTGACTGGAACACACAAAAAAATCATAGAAGCCCTCCGATTTGCCTGCACAAATTAGTAAGTTATATGAATAAATCCAGTGGGAAATCCAATCACAACAAAGTAATTATAGAACTATATCATTTGGAACCTTTTTGGTTTCTGTTCCATCTACTTGATCAACAGTAAAAGCATGAAAGATGCAAGGTGCAATAAATTCAGAATTGCCCCA
Source organism: Corchorus olitorius (assembly GCA_001974825.2). Lineage (NCBI taxonomy): Eukaryota > Viridiplantae > Streptophyta > Magnoliopsida > Malvales > Malvaceae > Corchorus > Corchorus olitorius. The sequence goes on from AWUE01016524.1 coordinate 17,517, forward strand.
TTCCCGCTTTGCAAAGAAGCCATTTACATCTAGTTTCTTGACACTCATATCAAGTGGTCTGCCCCCTTCTCTGTCAACCTTCACTGTGAAAGTGAATATATATATACCGATTAGATCGATGCATGAATTTATTCATATGTGCATTAAGGAAATACATAAGAAATATTTCTTACCTGTGGGGGTCCGAGTTCGCATTAGTCCATAATGTGCATAAGGGACATGAGCAGGATCCATAAGATTTTCAATCAAGACCTCATACCTGAAAAATGCAAAAATTAGTTTAAAGGTGGAATTTAAGCATTTAATAACCTCAAGTTATGAATGATTCTGCATATATATAATTACCCATAAGGAAAATCTCTGTTTCCAATCATCTTTGTGAAAGAAGGATCCTCCAATACTGGAAAGTAGGGGGGCTTTTTCTTCATTATGATATCTTTGTATTGAGGATCAGTATTTGGCCAAAACCAGACGATGCCATGTTGCATGGTGCTTGGATAAACACCCACACATGCTTTCTTGAATGTATGGACCTGCAAATTTTAACAACAAATCATATATATAGGACATTTCTGAAAACTACAAAATTATGTTAACAAGAAGAGATTAAACATGCAAATATGAAATGGCTTAAGACACTTTTTGCCCCCTCAACTCGTACGATTTTGACTTTTTACCCCTAAACTTTAATTTTGAACATTTTGCCCCTTGAACATGCAATTTGAAGCCATTTTAGTCCCTCTCAAACGATATTGTAGCATCGTCTTGATCTGACATGGTCTTGCAACGTGGCATTTTTGGTTTGACATGACATTGCCATGTCAGCAATACTGTTTGAGAGGGACTAAAATGGTTCCAAATTGCAAATTTAAAGGGCAAAACGTCCAAAATTAAAGTTTAGGTGCAAAACGTCAAGATCTACAAGTTTAAGGAGCAAAAAGGGCATTAAGCCAATATGAAATGAACTGAGAAATTAAGCAAGTAATGAGATTGACCGGAGGGCCATTTGGAGGAGCTTGAGGAATGAGTTTGCAGTGACCAGAGGCATTGAAGCACCAACCATGGTAAACACATTGCAATCTTCCCCATTGATCAATTCTTCCTTCAGACAAAGGAGCCAACCTATGAGGACACAAATCATCAAACACTTTCCACTCATTCCCATCATTCCCACCAAACCACCAGATCAAGTCCTAGCACTTTCTTTGCATGTGGAACCCTCTTATCCAAATCACACACCGGCATTACTGGGTACCACTCCGAGTACCAATCAAATTTCTCTTCCCCACTCTCAAACACCATAGACTCTGTTAATGTTGCTGGGTTTGATGATGGCAGGGCAGTAAATAACTTGGATTTTGATGTGTTTTTGTGAACAAGTGGTTTGAACATCAAGTTCTGATGAGTCAAATTAGGTTTGGTAAGAAACTGGGTTTTGTTGATTGGATTCATGCATGGTGAAAGAACAATGGCATAAGATGCTCTGAGAACATCCATGGCTGCCTCTCCTTCTTCTTCCCTTTTCTGGGTATCTTTTAAGTATTCATATATATATGTTGATCACGAGGATGGAATCGAAGCGGTTACTGCTATAAGATGGGCCAGCAGCAATTGGCATTCAATAAGAGCATTTCCAACGAAAGACACCAAATCACACCAAATCACTAATTTGGTGACTTGGTGCCTTTACGTGCCTTCGAACGATGGCACCATTTTTATTCAATCGGTGAAAATTGGAATGTTATAATAACTATACTATTATTTATTCTAGTTGCATCTTTGGCAGGAGTGGAAACAGAATTGTTCTGTTTTGACTCTGTTTGGTTTCCCGAAAATCAAATCAAAATAGTTTTAACTCTTTTTTTTTTTCCATGATTTTGAATGAAGGAAAACAGACCAAAAAATTATTCTGGAAAAGGGTCTGCAAAATTTGTACTTATTATTGGTATAAGCATTTGCATGGCCAGAAAAGCTCTTCAACAACCAAAAATAGAATTATTTTATTTTATATGAACATTTTTGTTACTGAATATTTTCAATATCATGACATTAATGATTCACAGGACAGGAGTGAGAGTGACATCCATGGATGGATTTCTTAGAGAGTTTTTCCATTCTGTGTACATAAACAAGGCAATAACATGCTTGGCTTGAACTTTGTTGCCAAAAAAAAATTGATTGGCTTGAACTTGAGTCATCTTTCTTGTTTATCTTCCTTTTCCATTCTTGGAAGAAGCATAGAACTTTTCCATTGTATGAGCAAGATTCAATGCATTGTACATAAACAAGGTAATAACATACTGGGTATGGTAGGATGGTCCATCTGATCATGAAATGTTAAGAGTTGGTTTGGACTTATTAATCAATGAAATTTGTCCCGATAGTATTTGCCGGATGGAAATCCCCTGCCCCAAGTTTTGTGCCTCACTTCATGCCTCATTCACCAAATCATGCCACATGCCCCTTGTGTTATACCTTGTTTGTTTTTAAATTTTAACAAGTAATATTTATACAAGAAAATAAAATAAGAAACCCACATAAACACCAGGTTTAGCCCCAAATTAACAATAAATAATTATATATAAGGGTTAGTCCTAAATTTTAATACATTCCCTATAGGGTTTTAGAATAAAAATATAAAATTTAATTTAATTACGCAAACAAGAAATAACATTAAAAACTGAAAAGGGACACGTGTCATTATTTGATGGATGGGGCACCAAAATTGGGGCAGAGGATTTTCGTTCGTATTTGCCCCCCTACATCAAGTTATTCATGTAGATGAGTAAAATTTGACCATTATACATGTGGATTTAGTATTTAGATATGATATAAAAATTCACAACTATCTTCTTGATACAATTAGCTTAACCTGACATGCAGAGTAAAAGAGTATGTTATATATTCACTATATACAATACTAAATTACATTTGGGAGAATCTCTTCTCTCTCTAATCTCAACTTAAGGCATGGTTATAGTCATGGTAATGGAAAATTTTCTTGATGAAGTGAGCCAACCATTTTGAAGCTGCAAAGCATATGATTGCCATTGAAACCATTGTTGTTCTAGCCACCATTGACATTGCATACTGCTTTGTTGCTGCAACAATCCCAATCAAACCGACGGATACGACTTGCAAAATGATTTCCAGTGCGTTTAGACCCTTGTGTGCAGTATTGCAACTCTTGCAGTTCACCACATGAGACCAGTACCTGCAGAAGTTGATTCTTAAGCTATTTAACACCAATTTATGCTTTTCATCAATAGATATATCATCATAGGCAAAAGCATGGCGAACTCTTTGCGATTTTCCAGTTGAAGTTATTTAGTTTACCTTTCCAGCAGCCGTTCTCGAGGAGGAGATGGCAGAAGAGCTCCACTAAACTTGCCCCTCCAATCAACTTCACCATCAGAATACTTGTTTAGCCACCTTCTGAAACCAACCACTAAGGCATCTGACTTTGTAGGCACAAAACAAGCATTTTGCCAATTCTTAGACCCCCCAATATTCTCTATCTTTCGCTCCTACAATGACAAAGTGAGTGACAGGTAGCATAACCTAATTAGAAACTATTAATATATATTGAGTTCTCTGCCATTAGTTGATAATAAGTGTAATGAAACTTATCTTTCAGCCAAAGATATAGGAATTACCTGAACATGAAGAAGATACAAATCAGAATCAAGAATGAGGTTTTGTCCAATATGAAAAAACCATCTTGGAACAATTTTATCAATCCAAACACCGAAGTTCCTTGGGAAGGTCCATATCAATCTGCTATGACCTGGACTGACTGGAACACCAATAAAAATCAAAGAAAGCTTCCGACTTGCTGGTGATGCCTGCACAAATTAGAAAGTTATGAATAAATACAGTGGAAAATCCAATGACAACAATGTAACAAACTAATTATAGAACTAGTTTAATTTAAGGTTGAATGTGGAACCTTTTTGGTTTCAGCTGATGTTTCAGTTCCATCTACTTGATCAGCAGTATAAGCATGATAGATACAAGGTGCAATAAATTCAGAATCGCCCCATTCCCGCTTTGCAAAGAAACCATTTACATCTAGTTTCTTGACAGTCATATCAAGTGGTCTGCCCCCTTCTCTGTCAACCTTCACTGTGAAAGTGAATATACGTACCAATTAGAATTTAGATCGATGCATGAATTTATTCATATGTGAGG
>AWUE01016525.1:0-23601 GCA_001974825.2 Corchorus olitorius
AACCTCAAGTTATGAATGATTCTGCATATATATAATTACCCATAAGGAAAATCTCTGTTTCCAATCATCTCTGTGAAAGAAGGATCCTCCAATACTGGAAAGTAGGGGGGCTTTTTCTTCATTATGATATCTTTGTATTGAGGATCAGTATTTGGCCAAAACCAGACGATGTCATGTTGCATGGTGCTTGGATAAACACCCACACATGCTTTCTTGAATGTATGGACCTGCAAATTTTAACAACAAATCATATATATAGGACATTTCTGAAAACTACAAAATTATGTTAACAAGAAGAGATTAAACATGCAAATATGAAATGGCTTAAGACACTTTTTGCCTCATAAACTTGTACGATTTTGACTTTTTGCCCCTAAATTTTAATTTTGGACATTTTGCCCCTTGAACATGCAATTTGAAGCCATTTTAGTCCCTCTCAAACGATATTGCAGCATTGTCTTGGTCTGACGTGGTCTTGCAACATGGCATTTTTGGTTTGACATGGCATTGCCATGTCAGCAATACTATTTGAGAGGGACTAAAATGGTTCCAAATTGCAAATTTAAAGGGCAAAACATCCAAAATTAAAGTTTAGGTGCAAAACGTCAAGATCTACAACCATGGTTAAGGTCAAAATTAAGCCAATATGAAATGAACTGAGAAATTAAGCAAGTAATGAGATTGACCGGAGGGCCATTTGGAGGAGCTTGAGGAATGAGTTTGCAGTGACCAGAGGCATTGAAGCACCAACCATGGTAAACACATTGCAATCTTCCCCATTGATCAATTCTTCCTTCAGACAAAGGAGCCAACCTATGAGGACACAAATCATCAAACACTTTCCACTCATTCCCATTCCTATCCCACCAAACCACCAGATCAAGTCCTAGCACTTTCTTTGCATGTGGAACCCTCTTATCCAAATCACACACCGGCATTACTGGGTACCACTCCGAGTACCAATCAAATTTCTCTTCCCCACTCTCAAACTCCATAGATTCTGTTAATGTTGCTGGGTTTGATGATGGCAAGGCAGTAAATAACTTGGATTTTGATGTGTTCTTGTGAACAAGTGGTTTGAACATCAAGTTCTGATGAGTCAAATTAGATTTGGTAAGAAACTGGGTTTTGTTGATTGGATTCATGCATGGTGAAAGAACAATGGCAGAAGATGCTCTGAGAACATCCATGGCTGCCTCTCCTTCTTCTTCCCTTTTCTGGGTATCTTTTAAGTATTCATATATATATATGTTGATCACGATGATGGAATCGAAGCGGTTACTGCTATAAGATGGGCCAGCAGCAATTGGCATTCAATAAGAGCATTTCCAACGAAAGACACCAAATCACTAATTTGGTGACTTGGTGCCTTTACGTGCCTTCGAACGATGGCACCATTTTTATTCAATCGGTGAAAATTGGAATGTTATAATAACTATACTATTATTTATTCTAGTTGCATCTTTGGCAGGAGTGGAAACAGAATTGTTCTGTTTTGACTCTGTTTGGTTTCCCGAAAATCAAATCAAATTAGTTCTAACTTTTTTTTTTTCCATGATTTTGAATGAATGAAAACAGAGCAAAAAAAAAACTATTCTGGAAAAGGGTCTGCAAAATTTGTATTTATTATTGGTATAAGCATTTGCATAGCCAGAAAAGTTCTTCAACAACCAAAAATAGAATTATTTTATGAACTTTTTTGTTGCTGAATATTTTCAATATCATGACATTAATGATTCACAGGAGTGAGAGTGACATCCATGGATGGATTTCTTAAGAGAGTTTTGCCATTTTTTGTACATAAACAAGGTAATAACATGCTTGGCTTGAACTTGAGTCATCTTTTTTTTTGTTTATCTTCCTTTTCCATTCTTGAAAGAAGCATAGAACTTTTCCATTGTATAAGCAAGATTCAATGCATTGTACATAAACAAGGTAATAACATACTGGGTATGGTAGGATGGTCCATCTGATCATGAAATGTTAAGAGTTGATTAGGACTAATTAATCAATGAAATTTGTCCCGATGGTATTCATGTAGATGAGCAAAATTTGACCATTATACATGTGGATTTAGTATTCAGATATGATATAAAAATTCACAACTATCTTCTTGATACAATTAGCTTAACCTGACATGCAGAGTAAAAGAGTATGTTATATATTCACTATATACAATACTAAATTACATTTGGGAGAATCTCTTCTCTCTCTAATCTCAACTTAAGGCATGGTTATAGTCATGGTAATGGAAAATTTTCTTGATGAAGTGAGCCAACCATTTTGAAGCTGCAAAGCATATGATTGCCATTGAAACCATTGTTGTTCTAGCCACCATTGACATTGCATACTGCTTTGTTGCTGCAACAATCCCAATTAAACCGACGGATACGACTTGCAAAATGATTTCCAGTGCGTTTAGACCCTTGTGTGCAGTATTGCAACTCTTGCAGTTCACCACATGAGACCAGTACCTGCAGAAGTTGATTCTTAAGCTATTTAACACCAATTTATGCTTTTCATCAATAGATATATCATCATAGGCAAAAGCATGGCGAACTCTTTGCGATTTTCCAGTTGAAGTTATTTAGTTTACCTTTCCAGCAGCCGTTCTCGAGGAGGAGATGGCGGAAGAGCTCCACTAAACTTGCCCCTCCAATCAACTTCACCATCAGAATACTTGTTTAGCCACCTTCTGAAACCAACCACTAAGGCATCTGACTTTGTAGGCACAAAACAAGCATTTTGCCAATTCTTAGACCCCCCAATATTCGCTATCTTTCGCTCCTATAATGACAAAGTGAGTGACAGGTAGCATAAACCTAATTAGAAACTATTAATATTAGTTGATAAAATAATTTTATCAGTCGATAAACAAAAGTAATAAGTGTATTGAAACTTATGTTTCAGCCAAAGATAAGGGAATTACCTGAACATGAAGAAGATACAAATCAGAATCAAGAATGAGGTTTTGTCCAATATGAAAAAACCATCTTGGAACAATTTTATCAATCCAAACCCCGAAGTTCCTTGGGAAGGTCCATATCAATCTGCTATGACCTGGACTGACTGGAACACCAATAAAAATCAAAGAAAGCCTCCGATTTGCTGGTGATGCCTGCACAAATTAGAAAGTTATGAATAAATACAGTGGAAAATCCAATAACAACAATGTAACAAACTAATTATAGAACTAGTTTAATTTAAGGTTGAATGTGGAACCTTTTTGGTTTCAGCTGATGTTTCAGTTCCATCTACTTGATCAGCAGTATAAGCATGATAGATACAAGGTGCAATAAATTCAGAATCGCCCCATTCCCGCTTTGCAAAGAAACCATTTACATCTAGTTTCTTGACAGTCATATCAAGTGGTCTGCCCCCTTCTCTGTCAACCTTCACTGTGAAAGTGAATATACGTACCAATTAGAATTTAGATCGATGCATGAATTTATTCATATGTGAGGGGAAGTAAAGAAAAATCATGAAACACATAAGAATCTTACCTGTGGGAGTCTGATTTGGCATTAGTCCATAATGTGCATAAGGAACATGAGCAGGATCCATAAGATTTTCAATCAAGACTTCATACCTGAAAATGCAAAGTTAGTTTACTTAAAGAAACTTCACCAAATATTCCATAATAATATGCATCCCCTGCTTGTAGTTATACACTTTGAATAGCACTTAAAAGGTGGAATTTAAGCATTTAATAACCTCAAGTTATGATTCTGCAGCATACCCAAAAGGAAAATCTCTGTTTCCAATCATCTTTGTGAATGAAGGATCATCCAATACTGGAATGTAGGGGGGCTTTTTCTTCATTATGATATCTTTGTATTGAGGATCAGTATTTGGCCAAAACCAGACAATGTCATGCTGCACAGTGCTTGGGTAAACACCCACACATGCTTTCTTGAATGTATGGACCTGCAAATTTGAACAAGAAATCATATAGGACATTGCTGAAAATGACTAAGACTACAAAATTAACATTAATCTTAGCCTAATAGCTCAAGTACACAATAACTTTTACAGGCTATACTTCAAGTAAATCAAGCATACCGCTATGTGATTGTGCCGCATAATATCTCATCCACAGTTGGTTGAAAAAGATAATTAAGGGTGTTATTTTGGTTATGTGATCGTAAATAACTGACTAGGGCTCAAACAGATTGTAATTAATGGAATATAGGAGCTCAAATAATTGATTTAATCAAGTTGAAGAGCATATTTTGTACTTTAGCCTAATGTATTCAACTGTTGATGTCAAGAGAAGATAATAATAATATAAGATAATCATCATGGATCATATACTTATCCTAGACATGCAGATCATCTTATTATATTACTATATGTGGAATTGTGAATAATATAATAATATAAAAACAGAAACTTTAAGAATTTCCTTTTTAACAACTTAATCCCCAAAAAGATGCTAGTTTAGTAGCTATGTTAACAAGAAGAGATTAAACATGCAAATATGAATTGAATTGAGAAAGCAAGTTATATATGAGATTGAAAAAGGAATATATTATATTTACAGGAGGGCCATCTGTAGGAGCTTGAGGAATGAGTTTGCAGTCACCAGAGGCATTGAAGCACCAACCATGGTAGACACATTGCAATCTTCCCCATTGGTCAATTCTTCCTTCAGACAAAGGAGCCAACCTATGAGGGCACAAATCATCAAAAACTTTCCACTCATTCTCATTCCTATCCCACCAAACAACCAGATCAAGTCCTAGCACTTTCTTTGCATGTGGAACCCTCTTATCCAAATCACACACCGGCATTACTGGGTACCACTCCGAGTACCAATCAAATTTCTCAACCTCAACTTCTGGCTTTGGCTCCTCCATTGTTGCTGGGTTTGATGACAGGGCGGTAAACAACTTGGTTTTTGATGTGTTATTGTGAACAAGTCGTTTGAACATCATCAAGTTCTGACGAGTCAAATTAGGTTTGGTAGGAAACTGGGTTTTGTTGATTGGATTCACGGCGCATGGTGAAGGAACAATGGCAGAAGATGCTCTGAGAACATCCATGGCTGCCTCTCCTTGTTCTCCCTTTTTGGGGTATTAATCTTTTAAGTATTCATATATATATGTTGATTAGTTTGCAAGCTTACGCAAAGAACAAGAATGGGAAAAAGCGAAACAAACTTTGAGGCTGAAAGTGGTTCACTCATGAGATGGAGATTACGAGGATGGAAGCGATTACTGCTATAAACTTTTGAGGCTCAAATTGCATGAAAGAGAGAGATGGGCCATCACTTCAGCAATTGGCATTTATTTGGTCATTCACCATAGCAACAACAACAAAGGCTTTTCCCCTTGTAATTGTAATTAATTAAGGAACTCCCTCTGAACTCCCTCTTGCTTGGAGTTTTAAAGATTAGGTACAAGACTTTTCTGGGTTTACTTCTTTTGGTTTCATGCTTTTAAATTGGATAAAAATGGTTCGTCAAACTTGAAAAATTCCTCATAGGTCATCAAAAGACCAGTCGTATATCTTTGTCTCTTTCAGTAGTTGCTGGGTTATAGTAGGATGGTCAATCTGATCATGAAATCTGATTAAGAGTTGGTTAGGACTTATATTAATTAATCAATGAAATCTGTCCCCTTGCATCAAGTTATTCATGTAGTAGTATATATCTATTGACTTTCCAGCTTATTACTCTATTAATCAAAAAAATTCATGACTACACAGAATTTCATCACTTAACTAAATCCAATTGAACATCAAACCATAAATTTTCACACCAAGTTTTAAGTTTTCGAGCTCACCTTAACAAGTGGAGCAGCATCTTGGCTCGGACATGGGTAGTTGAGCATGGGGAAAACTGACACGGAAAGCCTAGGAATTTTCTAGTGTTAGGGGGCAGGCAAGGCAATAATAATGGACTTAGGTTTGCAGGTTTCTAAATTTGCCTTTAAAACATCCAAGTCTAGGCTTTGCAGCAGCCTCGTATAGGTCCAATGGAATTGGATTTGTAAGTTTATGGTATGGGTCCAGAAACAGGGAAAGTTATTATACAATTGGAATTTTCTTGACTCATATTTTGCACCGCTCTTCATTCAGGGGGCCGTCCTTTACCATGATAACAATAATGTCCAAAAAGATGCTTTCCTTTTTCTTTTTTCTAATCTTCGGCTGTGTTTATCCTTGCCGGTGCCGCTCCTTGTTTTGCTTGCGATGAAGGGTTTCATTTCATTTTCCCTTTTCCCACCGCGGCCCGAAATCAAACATACAAAGCTAAATAGGAACACTACTTTTCCATCATAATTATAAATAAACCAAACTTTTTACCCAGTCAAAGGAAACATCCATCATCTCGGACAAATGCTTCTACTTCGAGGTAAGAGACCTTTCAAAACTGTTCATCATACCCATTGTTTGTATATTAATCATCATTTTTTCATATAAAAAAAATCTTCCAAACAGGAGCAGACTTTGAAGTTTGAATTCTGATACAAAAAGATAAAGAAATTCATGAAATATGGAGGAATGGGTCAAAAAAAAGTAGGGGTCCATAAGAAATTTCAATAGTAATGAACATTTTTATAAAGTACAATAAAATAGTAATCAAAGATTCTGGAAAAATCCTATCTGAAATTTCCCCAAAATCCCCCAAATTAAACTTGAAAAGGGGAAATGGGAAACATAGTTTTATGTAACAACAAAATTGTGAAATTAGTTTCTGAAGAAAGCTTACACAGCGAGAGATGCCATTTTGGGTTAATACCTACAAAGAATCACAAATTATTTTCCACATTAATTCCGAAAACAAGAAGTAATGAGGGTTTGTTTACCCCAATGAAATTTCGGATGAATGTAGGAAACCTGCTCCATCACAAGAATCTTTCTACTAATCTACAAAGCTAGGGTTTCTACACTAACCCTCAAATTCAATATCTTCTTCTTTTGTCACCATGTCAGCTTCCTTCTACCCTTCCCAAATATTTGGCAGCTGGAGCAACTTAAAAAAAGTCAATATCCATTGTTTGACTTGAGTTTTCATTATAAACAGCTCCATGGCCACACTGTCACTGTAAAATTTCCCTTCCACTTTCTTACATCCTTTGGCTGCAAGAAGGGAAAGTAATTACCTCATCTTTTCAGCTAGCCCTATATAAAATATCAGCGCCGCCGGAATCATCTTCATTAGGCATCATGTTTAGATCAGGCAGTAAGAAGAAACTGTCCTTGTCAACATCACAAGAATCTAACAATGGCTTACGATCATCCATGGAATCCGATTGCAACGCCGAGGGAATAGAGTAGTCAAGAGAAGAGGGCACTCTACAAGGTACTTTCTCCGGTTCATCGGAATTTAAACTCGAGTTGCTTGCAGTGTGGAAGTTCAAATCAAGCTGCAATTTACAAGTAAGTTTTGTAAGATGATATTGAAAACTGAATTAAAATGCAAATAATGGCAAAAATTAAGAAGAGAGAGATTTTGTTAAGCTGACCTTAATTCTTTTCAAGTTCTGATTCTTGGCTCTCTGTTGTTTACAAGTAGCACGCATAGAAGCTATCTCCTGTTCAAATGAATAGAAGATTGACTGTTAAGACTTAAGAGCACATTGATGACTTGAGTAGTAAAGCTTAAGCTGCCATGGATGAATTGAAGAAGAACCTTCAACAATCAACAATCAACACACACCTTTTTCAAATAAACCCTCTCCTTCAAAAGCAGAGTCTCCTCCTCCTTCAGCTCAGCAAATGTCTGGAAACATCATATGACAATCAAATTAATAAGTAACAGATTTTACATAGTAAATCCTGGAGACTATAAATCAGAAATCATAAAACCATAAAGATCAGATCAAATCAATTTACCTTCTTTCTTCTTGTCCTTTTGCTAGTTGTGCTGGTATTTTCATTACAAGCGTTGCCCTACAACACCCAATCATATAAACCAATCAAAATTAAGATCAAGTTTTCACTTTCAATACAACCCAATTGGAATTTTTTAGATAAACAAGTGAAAAACAAAAATCCATAAGTGGATAAACTCTCAAACTAAAGTTAAAAAAAGTTGGGGTCCCATTTTTAAAACTCAAAATATGCATGCATTGACATTATCCAAATTTAATTATGATTATTATTTTTTTAACAAAAATAAAATTAAATAAAACCCAAAATAAGATCCAAGAAATTAAAGAGAGAGAAAGGGGAATGACCGAAAGAGATGACACTCTCAAAGTCACAAAACGAAAAACATGCAACCTTTGAAAGCGCCCCCATAAAAGGACAGCTGGCAAAATCAGAATGGTGAAAGGCTCGAGTTGAATCTATATTGACAAAGGCAAAGCCGCTCCTTCTAACCCAAGCCAACCAGTAAGAACACGCCACGTCACGTCAACAGGCATGTTAGCACATGATTTTACCTCACGTGACTTCCCTCACATGACCTGACATGGCCGGCAAATATTGGGTCACCAACACCTAATAAAAATCTCACTTCCATCGTTGAAAGCTTAATATTTTCACCACTAGTACTTCTTTTTCTTACCTTTTTTTTCCTCCAAATCAGACGGTCCTTGATCCATCTGATCTCCAATCATAAATATATATTGGGGGAATGTGGGACCCAGGCGCAAAAGATATCCCAATCTCGGAAAAAAGATAAACACGAGGAAAAAACCAATACATACTAGTACAGTTAAAGATAGTGATGGGAGGGAGGGAGGGAGGGGAAGAGAAAGATCCACCGAATTCTATTACACCCGCGTCACACCTGATCATATCTCTATATCTCTTAAAAAAGAACCTAATCGTAAAAACTAAAAGCCATGATCCATCCCTCCATCCGCCACTAACAACATTACACCAAACCGAAAAAGCCCAAAGCCCCTCGACCGATGGACCCCACTTATAATTTCTTATGACCAAAATACCCCTCGGAGCTGTGGGTTTTTGCCCAAGATGGGCAGATCCTCTACGGGGAAGTTTCCTTGCTCTTACGGTGGGGATGATGGGCCCTCAGGGAACACTCTCTTTTTCTCCTGACGAAATTGTCCTTTACTGAAAAGCGCTGTGATAACCGATAAGTAGTAGAATCTAAGGAAGTGTAAAGGGGGGCGATTTGGTAAATCTGAACAAGGCCAGCGTAAGAATGACAGGTTACCGGAAAAGAGGCGAGAAGAAAACGTGAAAGCGCTTCCAATCTGTGCTGACCTCACGTGAAAATGTAAAATCCTTTAAAACATAAGGCCATTTTAGTCCAAAGATAAATAGATGACACCTGCTATATATTTAATAGTGTTATTATCCTGTTAAACCGATGGTCGGAGAGATCGAACGAAAACGTTTTTTTTTTTCAGTTTGGATGATTTGACGAAAAACGTAAAATAAATGGGCAGATTTGACCTCGACAAGTTCTAAAGGGGCAGTTTCGTCAGCTGGGAATAAAGAAATCCATGCAACCGAGAGCCAGCACCCAAAGCAAGCATCGGTTTAAACTTTTAACATGACACGAAACGTGTAAATAAGGAGATTAAAAAGGGTTTAAACGGTCATTTGACCTGAAAACTAGGAAAAGAAGGAAAAAAAATAAAAGAAAAGTCATCCAGTTAGACAAAGAATGTCTCGTCGACGAGAAAACACAAACGAAAAACAGAGGCGGAGCCCAAAAGCCAACATTTCTTGAAATCCGGAAACAGTCGGCGGTGACACGTAATTTGACAAGCCGCACAGGGACATTTCCGTCAACCCAAAAAACTAAGCATGACACAGGTAGAGAGATAAGAGAAAGAGTGAGGGAGATAGAGAGAGTAAATGGGAAAGGAACCTTGGATCTGGAAGGTGCAGCTGGCGGAGAGCGAAGAACGTGTCTACTGGTCTCCTCAGAGCCGTCGGCGGCAGAAGGGGAGGCGGCGCCGCCACCACCGCTCCAAGAAAGAGGCGTGGTGGGGCTACCTCTTGTGCTGACGCTGAAATCTCCATCTTTCTTGGTATCGCATCGCATCGAGATGGGTCTAGACCTGGGCTGACGTATCCCCCATTTAAGTGCAGCCACCGCAGATTTCGGAGCCGGTGGCGCTGCCTGCGCTTGCTTCAGCCTAACCAGAAGCTCCACCACAACGTTGTCATCTGTCATCGCGGCTCGAACCCACTCGTCTTTCACCGTCATCGTCATCATCATCACCACCAACCCAACAAAACCAGTCGAGGAAAAAAAAATAGAACAAAATAAATGGAACAGATTCAACGCCGAGATGTCGTCGATGAGGAGTTGGATATGAAGAAAAGATATATGGGGTTTGCAAAAAAGTGAAGATATGGGGAAGGGAAGAGAAGGAGATGGGAAGAGAAGAGGGGGGCTGGCGAGGAATGAGAGAAAAAAGTTATAAATGTGAAAGAAAGTGACGGAGATGGGTGTGAGCAATGTATATATACGAGGGTGCTTTTTCTTTTGCTCTTTTTCTTCTTTTGTTTTTCTTCTAAAATATCATAAATAAATAAAAAAACTGTTAGTACTAATTTTTTTTTAAAATATATAAATTGAAAGTTGTTTGTGTGGTGGAGTAGATTCCAGTTATTCGGTTTGGTTTCTCGTTTTTTTCTTTTTTTGTTGATATATTTTATATTTATACAAAGAAGTTCAATTTCTCTTCAAAGAAAGAGTGGGACGAGAGAAGAAGAGAGTGATGTGGGTGCTCGGCTGGTGCGTGGGTCTGACTCTGACCTTTTTATTTTTTGATTTTTGATTTTTTTTCTCGGTTTTTTTTTTTTAGATGAGAAGAAAAAATAAGGTGGGACCCAAGGATGACATGTGGCGCTGACAGATTTCAATTGTTATTTTGGATTCTAGGGCTTCGGGAACTGATTAGTGATTACCCACCGCCGATTCCCTGCCTTTTTCTTCTTTTGCTTCAAAATGTTTGATGATCTGAAAAACTTAAAAACTCTATATTTGCATAAATGGTAAAAAAATTAAAAGTGATGATGCTGCTGGCAATCCGCAATCAGAAACAGAAAGTCAGAAACTTACCCCTCCCTTCTATTATCACCTTCTGAATTCTATAATCAATGGAAATTGAAAATCTACCATTCTTCTTCTTCTTCTTCTTCTAGAGCTGGGTTTTTTGGTACAAATTCTTCTTCTTCTTCTTTTTGCTGTTGTCACTTGTGCAGCAGTTCAATAAGATTTTCATTTGTCCTTTGCTAGTTTGCTACTTGCCCTCATCTCATTATTTAAACTCATTTTACCACTATCAAATGTACTTTCATTTTTTTTTTGGGCCAGAAAATGTACTTTCTATTTTCAGTATACATAAATGTAAAAATTTTAAAAAAAAAATTAAGAAAGAACTTGATTATGAATGGCATTATGTTTTGCACCTAATATGTGTGGTTTCATTTGCTTGATTTAATTAGGGAATTATATATTGTTTTGTTCCTTTTTCTACAAAAAAAAAGATTTAATTAGGGAATAAATTGCCTTGCTTTTACAACGGTTACTACTATTCATTATTACTAATATTAACATCATGAAATGAAGCATTAAAGATAGACTTGGTTTTTGAAAAAAAACAAAGAAAAAAAAGAAAAAGAAAAAAGATAGACTTGACTTTACAGTAGAATTCATGCTCTATACTAATAAAATGATGTTTACCAGATATTATCCCCGTGCATTTGTATCGGGTTCTTCGATTTATGATTGAAATTAAGTAATTTCAATTCTAACTAAAATTTAATCTTATGTAATAGCAATTAAGTTAAATAGAAGGAAATGTTGTTAGAATTCTAATGTCTATTCAAATAATTATTACTGGAAAATGAAAAAAAGGAATTGGAGTTTTACTTTGATAATAATTCAATGTTCTAAATATTATTTGGAATTCCAAATATATATATATATATATAATAATGATAATAATATATTAGTTTTCTCCCGACCAATTACCTTTGGACGAATGTCAGTGTGAGAAAAGTCGAATACTGAGCCTACAGCAGTTTGGGAATAACTTTAATAGTAAAGTATAGAATTTAAAATAAAATCTATTTATTGGACATTAATACAATTTTATTAGGGTACCATTGTGAACGGGTAAATATCAAATCAGTATAAAATTTCGTTAAATGCTCAAATTATACTTAATTCTTTTAACTGGATCTAATTAGGTTTAAAAGTTAAAACTACCATATTCTGCAATAACAGGCACATTTTGGATGAAGAGAAAGCCTAATTTGATTGAAAATCCTAACTTTTATGTCTCATTGGATTCAATTAAAAGATTAGGCCTAATTTGAATAATTTTCCTCAAACTCTTAGTCCCGATTTGATCATTTACCATTGTTAACGTAACACGTATAGAGTCTATCGGATAATTTTTATTTTTTGGTACCAGTCCTTTTTTTTTTTCCTGTTTGGTGTATGCAAGAATATATTTGGTAACATCCCCAATGTTTTTATCCCTAACATTATTTTTTTGGCTTGAATTAATATTTGGTGTATCCCTAACATTTATCACTCCCTCAATATGGTAACTCCTTTGAAATCATTTTTACTTAATTTTTAATTTTGAGTTCAAACCTAAATCACAACCGTTGGACGAATTCGTCAAGTTTTTTGAATGTAATTTGTCATGTTGAGATTTAAGTTCATCTTAAGCTATAGCCTAATGCCTATAGCCAATGGTTGATACCTTTATGTTGCATATGTAATGAACAAATAATATTAGGACTTTGGTATAATTTGTGTTTAAACGAAGATAAGGGTTTGGACTCATTCCATGTTGAGAAACTCATTCCATGTTGAGAAAAGAATATACAAGTTTTTCATATGGTTCAATAATGTGAAGCATGTCCCACCTACCCATAGTTAGGCAAATAAATTCCATTATGGATATTTAATGCCTTTAAACGAAGCTAGTATAAATGGTTAAAATACTTATGAGGTCCCTGTATTACATAAAAATGTTCAATTTTGTCCTTGTACTAAAAAAATCAATTTATTTCATGTATTCACAAGATTAGGTCAATTTAATCCATATACTCACAAAATTGGATCAATTGAGTACTCATTAGGCCTTTGATCGCTTTTTTAGTACCTGAACAAAATTGAACATTTCCAGTATAGGGACCTCCTAGGTATTTTCACCTACTATAAACTGTATTTACATATCAAGGATTATTCTAAAAACCATGCTCTTACTGTCTTACATGCATGCATTAGGAAAAGAGATGAATCAACTTATACAGAATATAAATAAACTTGTTTTAGACAATTTTATAACTTAATTTAGGAATAATATATTTTACAAAACTAACCGTTGGGATTTAATACTAATCTAAACGTAAAATTTCAAGTCAATTTTGATTTTTTTTTCGTATTAATCTTAATCGAGACTCTAATATTTTGTAATATTTTTTTGAGAGAACATTTTTTTAATTTTTCTAACATATATTTAATGGTGGAAAATATAATGCATCAAACATGTTAGATATTTTAATTAACTTCAAATTTAACATACATAGATTACGGCATCCGACTTGTTAGTTCAACAGATAGGTGCACTGTGCCTGGACTGTGAGGTCTTGGCTTCAAATCTCACAAAATGTGAGTTTAGTTTATTTATTTGTTTGGTAGATTGTAGTTTATAGAAGGTAATTTCTTAGTTTAGGTTGATTTCTCATTATATGTTTGAGCATATAGAGATTTATTCTGATTGTATAATGGGACTTTACTTGTACCCCTCTACAAAAAACATACATAGATTACATGATCGGATGACTCAAATGTAAATATTACTGAATGATATAAAATAGACCTGCTCAAGGGCCTAACTACCTTCCCAAGCCTGAAAGCCCAACTGAAAAATGGGAGGGTTTTGTCGTAAATATTGGGCTCGAAAATGGGCTTTGAACAAAGAAATAAGGCCTGGTTAAAAAATGGGTCGGGTCTTGGCTTAGGTTTTAGGCCCGAGCCCGGCCCGTATTTATATATGAATAATAAATATAATAATTGAATAATTATACATAATTGAATATTTTTTATGTATACCTTAATTAAAAATATGGATGGACCTTGGACAAAAGTTGAGGCCCATTCTTCGGATCTGACTTGATCAAGCATAAATTATACAAATTATTAAACAAAGGCTTGGCCGACGTCTAAAAACACCTCCAATAATATAAGGAGGGATTTATAATGGCAAATTTGTAGAAAAAAACATAACAATGGAGCATTATTATCTGAGGTTCAATGCTTTTTAGGTTTGGTATATGTGGAAAATAGTTGTTGAAAGAACTGGGAGGAATGAGTATGACTAAAATAAATGTTGAATTAATGAAAATCAATATAATTATCAAATATTAGGGTTTTTTTTTTCACCTCCTAATGAATATGAATATATGATATTTAAAGAAGTCACACAACATAGTTGCATAATATGAGATTACCCTTTCATTTTCCATAATCTCATCTCGCCCATCCTAATATTCAAACTCGAAATTTTCAAAAAAAAAAAATTCTAAACTTTAACCACCGAATATTCCATTGAGAAATGATTTTAAAATAAACATTTAAATATATTTTTCTTAAGAGAAAAAGTCTTTTGCAGAAGCCGATAAGCTTATAGAAATATTAATTACCAGGCAATTTTAGGTGAGGTGAACAAATTCGAATTTCTCACGTGTGTGTGTAAAACGGCAGTGCTTTGAGGATGCAACGAATAATAATGATTATGATTAGGATTGAGAAGAAAGGTTAGCGTGGGTGACAAGACTGCCTTTCGGCGAGTGCACGTCTTATATAGCCTATGCTCTCTGCCCTTGCTGTTCATGGTCTTAGAGTTTTTGTTTCTTCTGTTGTTTTTCTTCATTTTTGGGAACTCTTTTGTCGCCTCGTGAAAGAGTTTAATCCTCTCAATTGCAACGGCAACACTGTAAAAGACCCGAACCCGAACCCGAACCCAAACTCAAAATCCAGAACTAAAATAGTCAAACATGGATCTATCTTTAATTTACCCGTTTGTCATGTCTAATTACTGTGATTATTATTAGTACTTAGTAGTAATTCCTTTAGTTCAAGTAATCAAACATGGGGATTGGGAGTGGCATAATTTTTTTTTTTTAGCTTTTGCCTTCCAATTTCCATGATAGATTAGATTCATAAGCTGTAATTTGCCCTTATTCTTAGATTTTTTTTAATTATATGAATATGCGACTTGTAATAAAATTATAATTAGTTTAGCACAAGAATCCAGAATAAGGTTAAAAAATCGTGGAAACTAATAATTAGGTAGATAACGTAGAATCTTTAAGTTTAAATTGTAGCAAGAATTTGTAACTTAAAAAGAATGCAACTTATTGCATTTTATCAATCACATAAATACGATTAAAGGAGACGGAAAATTAGACTGTATGGGTTACATAGCAGAGGATTGAAGAAGCAGAGCGAAATTATGTTGACAGTTGAAAACTAGGGCAAAGAGGAGACCGGAGAGCTTTAAGACTTTAGGCTGCGTTGCGATTGACACTGTTTAGTAACTGTATAGATGAGATTACAGTGTACAGATTAGATTAGGTACTGTACATATGAGATTATTAGAGCAGCGATTGAAACAGAATTTACACTTAAACTTCGTTTGCCCCAAAATGATGGTGAAATAATCAAACGAACGGTGATGAAACAGTTACACGACCTTAAGAATTAATTAATAAATTAGGATAGGATAGGGAAAATATCCCAAAACAATAGAATGGGGCCTAGGGGAGAAACTGGAAGTGGAAAGTTGACTATTTCTTCAAATTCCTTTTCCTAGGCTTAATGATCCAATTATAAGGCCCAATCTTTCTTTTTCTTTCGTTTTTCGTTTGGGAAATTTGGGTTCCTTCATTCCATTTTACTCCATTACTTTGATGAGGAAAAATGGTCCAAACGAAGAAGCTCTGTACATGAGCAAACAAAAAAGTTAAAGAGGCCTAAAAACTTGAATGAATAGTGTCAATTGCATGTAACTTTCCTAAATCTCCTTTAGGTGGAAAAAGAAAGGGAAAAAAATGCATCTCCAAAAGAATCATAAATTTAGTAGTTGAGAGTAATTCATAAGGTGGAAGAAAATGCAGTAGGTAACCCAGAACCAAACTCTGCACTTTTGGACAATTATTGAGGTCAAATCTCAGCCATAGCCTCTAGTTTCCTTCTTATTTATGTATTTTTTTATTTGTAATATAAGATAGCTTCGACACTGGGAAGATTCATTCAATGAGAGCATTACAAAATTGTTTCCACCCATTTACAAACTTAATTCTCACCTCCAGCCAAAGTTGGTGAACCTTAAATTTTATAGGCAAAGGCTCAATCTATTCAGCAATAAAGAATCCTGTTTCTGGGACCATGGATTGAGATATTTTTATCCCTTTTTCTCCTATTGTGTGGGTATATATATATATATCTCAATTTTCCATGAATATTACCAAGGCATTTGTTGGATGCTTCTTTACTACCTGGAAAAACTGAAAAATCATACCCAAAAAAAAAAAAAATGATGATCATCTTTAAAACTGCAAACCCCAGAAAGAGTCATTTAATAGATTTACTGTCTAAATCCAAATCGGCCAAAAAGAAAAGAACGAACATGCGAGGTCAAAAATTTAATGATGAATTTGTTCAGTTATTTGGTAAAAATTTTGTATGTTTGGAAACATGGGATGGCCCAGTTTGATGAAGTAGGACAAGATAAGCATATTAAAGAACACTTGCAGCTTCGTGTCTGTTCTGGTTAAGGATTAAATTGCAAGAAACCAACCATTTCAATTTACCCCTCCACACCATTTTTGGTCTATATGCAGGGCATATATAAATGGCAGAACGACAACCCCTTCAAAGAAAAGATAAACTGTTCCAACTGGGCCAAATATGGGCTAATCGAACTGTGAATTCATAATGGGCTAAAACAGCCCAGCCCTTGATCTCCAGCTCAGTTTCCTTCCAAGTTCCAAAACGTTTCTATTTTCTGTTTCTATTTTCTGATAGCTGTATGCCGCGTCCAACTTGAGATTGCAAAGTCTTCTGAAAATTAATTTCCAGGGCTTTCAACGTTTGGACTTTAAGGGCGTGTTTGACAGAATCCAATCACCATTAATCTTCAAAATCTCAACGCCCCCCAAAACGTCTGATCAAAGTTGATCATCATGGAAACTTGGAAGTAAAATGGGACAGAAACCAGCTGGGAATTGAAAACGTCCAAAACTGAGCGGCTGCTGCCAATAAGGCAAATCCTGTTCGTGTTTGGTAACTTACATAGGAAATTTCCTTCCAATTTAGAAGAATTTTCATCCCCATAACCAAGAACTTGTCATTTCATTGTTGATCCTTGAAAATTTGATTAACTGGTAAATTGAATTAGGAATTCTATCTTTAATTCTTCATTCGACTTCTGTAATTCTGAATTATTCCTTCTTCAAACAGGTTCAATGAACAAGCCTCCTCAAACTCATATTATGAAGTCAAATTCCAGAAGACAAACATCAAAATTTAAACTAAAAACTCAAATTTTACTCATAG
This sequence comes from Corchorus olitorius, assembly GCA_001974825.2. Classification (NCBI taxonomy): domain Eukaryota; kingdom Viridiplantae; phylum Streptophyta; class Magnoliopsida; order Malvales; family Malvaceae; genus Corchorus; species Corchorus olitorius. The sequence continues at coordinate 17,522 of AWUE01016525.1, forward strand.
ATTAAATAACTGATAATAAGCAAAGAGGGATACATAAACCAATTACACGATTCACAATCCCAACACACTTAAAAGACTTGACACTAGCTATTAAATTTAAACAGACCCATCAAATCTACCCTTCAACCTTAAACAAATTACCCAAATCCCAAATTAACTTAAAGGACATTTACCCTATATTATAAAGATAAAATAAACAAGGAAAACCCAGACAATAAAGACCCAGCAGACTAAGTAAGTAAAAGGAAACGATCTAATCAAATCTAAATAAAGCAGCTATACAGAACTAAGAACCTACTTCTTTTGAGTTAGCAATTTCGATCTTTATCCCCTTGAAAAAATAAGGGATGATCGAAGATTAGAGAACCCAAACGAGAGATGAGATCAGCAAACTGCAATAACTTGATTCTAGAACCAACCCATCCAACCAGCCTCTAGATTCTTCGCCATAGCTACAAATCGAGCCTCAATATCCTCCTCAAATCACTAGTAGCATCATCGGTCTTCACAGCAACACCGATTTTCTTGGTGAAAAACGCCGGCATCGGGACGGAACTCGGAGGCGGCGAGGTTATAAAGGCTGTACCAGCGTAAAACGCGGCTGGAACGACCTTGTTGCTGCTGCTACTGTTGTTATTTGACTCGGTCAAACGGATCTGGGTTGGAACCGACACGGGATCTGGACCTAAACGATTAGTAGATCCCAGATCTACGACGACGTTCTCCTTTTCCAGCTTTTGAGGCTTTTCCGGCGCGGGCTTCTTGAGTTCTTCGCCGCGTTTGAGGATGGTGACTTGACCCATCACGAGATTTTTGGCCGGAACTTTGGGGCCGACGGTCGGACGGGAAGGAGGCGAGGTGTTCGGTGAACGCTTCTTCCGGTTTTGTTGGGACCGGTTGGTCCGGTTAGGGGGGTTAGGAACATAACTTCTCGGCTGTTTCATGGGTTTAGGGAGCTTTAGACAATCTTCTGGTTTTAGAACTGCAACGCCCATGGTTAAAACTTAGAAGAAGGAAGGGATTTATAGATTAACGAAAGATTATGAACAATTAAGAGGATTTAAAGCTTTAGCAAATGGAAATTGAATGAGTATTTTCAGACGAGATTTAAGAGAAGAAAATTATTACTAACAGGCGAGGAAAAAAAAAGAGAAAATTATTTATAAATTTAGAAAGAGAAAGGAATAAGAAGTGTTTAGAGAGAGAGAGTGAGGATGAACATAAAAAACCAATAATGCGAGTAGGGTTAGAAGGAAAGTGGGGGGTTTTTATAAGGGAGAGCTACACGGCTTAAGGCGGTTGTATTCCCACTCTCGTTAGGGCGGTGTACACCTTTGTCTTTTCCTTGTTACCAAGTTTTTTCCGTCCTTCAAATAAATAATTTCCTTCTCCTTGTCATATTTTGATTATTTTCCTTCTTTTTTTTGGTTTTCGATATTTTCCTTCTTTATAATATTGTATTATTGTATTTTTAATTTCAATAAAATCATATGTGCATAAATAAACTTGTTATCTCCCAATTACATTAGGATTTAGGCATCAATTAAATTCAGAACTTACCTTAAATATTCACCAAAAAGAACTTGACCTTAAAAAAATCAAAAACTCTTCAAATACGAAGTTCATGCAATGTTTCTTAGCCTCGATTCATAAGATTTATTTTCGAAATGTTACTTAATAAACGGTAAGCACGTCTCACTCAGCAAATTTATGTATAAATGCCATAATACTTAGTAATTTGTAGTTAAACTACATCAAATTTTAAATTACGGAAATTTATTTTAATTCAAAACTTTGTGTTATTTTTTTACAACATATCCAAAATCTTCTTTAATGGATATTAAAATTTTTTGTTTGACTTCAACTTCTACAATGAGTAGAATAATTATTTTATTTCATAATAATTCGAATAACGGATGAGAAGTGGGTAATTATTATCTCGTCTAATGAGAAAATATTTTCAATGCTAATGGACTAAATTTTTGGCATGGTGTAACAATAAAAAAAGAATAGAATTGTTTCTTTCAAATATTATTGATATTTGGGGGCATGGCCAATAATTAAGGGGGTGTAATGTTCACGGAAAATGAAGGAGCGTGGAAAGGAGCAGTTGAAAGGAACGAGGCCACCAAAACCTCGGGTCGGGTTTAAGGGAGTGGGGTGGGGGCTACCTGACGTGGGTGCTAAACATCCGTTCTGATAATTATCCACCACCTTTACCATTTCATCCCTCTACTTTTCCTTTATTGACATTAACGCCCATTTTCTGTCTATGGTTTTAATTTAGTAGTTGCAACTTGCAATTTTCATTTTTGTTCTCTCATTTTTCGACCAATAATCTTTTCTAATACGATTTGATATTTGAACCACCGAATCCATAATAAACCATGGGCTAGCTACCTAATATTATATGATGAGAAAAATCACAAAATAAAAATAATGATGTATTTGGAATTCGGATATCTGATTAACAAAGGTAATTAATTTTCTTCGTAAAAATATTGTCAATAAACAAATTATTTTAAGATAAAGAATGTTACTAATATTTATTTATCTATACTAATTATAAAGTCAAATCCTGAGTTTGTGTGAAAAGTTGATTCGGATATAAATTCAGTTTTAAAAATTCAAAACAAAATAAAAACTATTTATTTTAAATAAAACTACTCATTAAAGGATAAATATAAGTATTTAAATTTTATTTATATCATTATAAAAAAGTCTATCTATTTAAAAAAAACTGCCAAAAACTACTCACGTAGTGAGTGTCCTGTGTCATATTCTAAGAAAATCGTGTTCACAAATATTTTAATGCTCCAATTCATGATTTTTACATGCCTTCATGCCCCCATAAGAAACATATGAATGTACATATAAATTAGTTTTGAGCATGCTAAAAATATCATAACTATTTATATTGAGTAACCACCTGATTAAAACGAATAAATTTTTCATTCTTAATATTGCCTCGAAAATGGAATTTCTTGGAATATAAGTAAAATAAACTCCTTATTAAAGTAATCATTAATTAATCAATTTATAAATTAAATATCTCGGTTTATTTTAATCTAAACTAATAAAAAGGCATGAAAAGCCAAAAACTTAAGTGACCATACGTCTTTTGTTGAAAATAATAATTAAAAAGAAAAAGAAGAGGAATAATAAAATAAGAAAAATATCTAACGGCTGACACACAAGGTGGACGCCTTTGACGTGTGCTTCGCTTGTAGTTAGAAGCCACGTAATAAGGAATGCTGTTTTAAAGGCAAATCAAAGGATACTCGTGAACGTGACTGTCTGAGGTATTGTTTTGTAATGTTTGAGAAAACCGGTGGGTATTAATGGAATTGAGCAAAGATCAAAGTAAAGAAACTTTAGGTCATCTCTCGGAGGACAGCTGGGGCTAATTAATATGAACACGTGTCGAATGAGGAATGGGATGACGTAGACGTGATAAAATAGACGTCTGCCCCCAGCCCCATGGGTCAGCCCAGCCAGCCGACCTTCTTTGATCGTTGTATATTTTCGCCTTGAATTCTTTATATTGGACCCAGTCTCGGTCTAACTAAGCCTTTTTCTTGGAAGCTTTCAAATAAAGATTACAAAACTTTATTGCCACTTATTTATCATCATTATTAGTATTTAGTACTAATAATTAGTTAGTGGAGTCTAATATACTATGTTTTGTTTGATTTCAATTTCATCTTTGAAAATTGAGCACAAAAACACTAAAGATGTTAGTATGTCACACAACACCTAGCTAAATCAAGAAATAGGGAAGGCAATTTCCTAGATTGAGAGTAAAATAAAATTAAAATGGATCGTGTTATTGATCAAATGTGAAAATACAATAAAGAAGTCATACTAGATGGTCCATGCATTTTGAGAAGCAAAGTTAAGGTTATTATTATTACATAATAATATATATATATATAATTTAATCTACTAATCATGGATCATGCAGATGCTAAATTTGTTGTGTTCCAAAATCCAAAATTGTTAATATGGTTCCATAAGTTCATTTTTCTACCCCTAAATAAATTTGGATATGTTTTAATGTCTATGAATTACGGTTTTGATTTGTGAATGTGTTAATAGGCCACTCTTGTCCAGTGTGCTCATTTTTATTTTAAATTAAATTAATACAAAACATATACTCCCTCCCATTCAAAATAAGTGAAAGTGAAACACTAGAAATATTACATAGATCAAGGCAATGATTAGTTGGTTTTATATTTTAGTAAAAACTCACTTAAAATGGCATAATTACCCTTTTAAAAATTTTTATAAACAATTAATTAATAAATCTTCTCTCCCTATCCAACTTTTCAGGACCACTTAAAAGTTAAACCATTTTAATTAACACTTAGGGGTATATATGGAAAAAAGAGTAAAATTGTATTTGTTTTGTAATTGTTTCACTTATTTTGAAAGACTGCAAAAGTTAAAATGTTTCACTTATTTTCAATGGGAGGGAGTACAAGCTTAAAACCATATTAATTCAGATTTTACAAAAGAGGAGTGCACCATTTAAATGTTTAATTTTTGCTACTTACCATTAAAATGTATTAAATCAGATATTATTCCTACGCATCCGCGTCAGGTTTTTATTTTTATTTTTATTTCAATAGTTGCATAAAAAATTTCAATTTTAAAAAGAAAAATATGACAAACAAAAAGATTTTTAATTTTGGGATGAGTGAAAACCTTAAATAAAAGGAGAGACATCAATAGTTGCATAAAAAATTTCAATTTTAAAAAGAAAAATATGACAAGCAAAAAGATTTTTAATTTTGGGATGAGTGAAAACCTTAAATAAAAGGAGAGACATTAAATAAATATTATCCTAATATATTATTTTTTGTGAATGAAAATATTAATTGTAAAATCAATTTACCCAACCAACCAATTTTGAATAAATGTCAGAAGTAGAGAAATCAAATGGTTAGTACACAGCAGTTTGGAGATATAACTTTAATATATAAGTAAGATATACAAAGTTTGAAATTACTTCTCACCACACAAAAGGTTTAAAATTACCAATTAAATGATTTCAAAAAATTACCAGTTAAATGAAATTTCTAATCTCCATTAGAAGAGGTTTTCAGCTAGATGAAATAACTTAGAACGTGGGCCTAATTCTCGGTCTTATGTGAAATGGACTTCAAAATTTGGGCTTCAATAGAGGGCTAAGTCTAACAAAACCCCCAAAGCCTCCAAAGCGTGAAAGTATATTTCCATGCACCGTTTTTTTTTTTTTTTTTACACAAAAGAAAAATTTTTCCTTGATAAAAACCTCAACCTTCACCAGGTGGCGCCGGTAACTCATCTTTGTCAAGAATCTTATTACCATTGATCGATTACACCGTTTATATAAAGTTTATTTCCCCTATTTTAGAGGCAATTAATTAAGATCTGAATTAACATAATATGAAGCATTGAAGGTTGTTCATCCACCTTATTGCATTTCAGAAAAAAGAAGAAGAAAGAATTAATGGATTCGTAATTAAATTATAACTAACACAGTGACTAGGGTTTGAACCCGAGCCGTCTCAAATAAAAGAATAATTGCAGAATACTAAACTGGTTATGACTGAGATAGCCAAGAGCTCTAATCAACAAAATTCTGAAGAGAGGCAGCATTTAGCCCACGTTCCAGCCTCAATTAACCTGAATTTGCTGCAAATCTTTTGATAATAAAATAAGAAGAGAGGCAGCATATAGACCTAGCTAGCTCGATCAAAACTCGGATCGAATATTGCAAGAGTTTCCAAACCTCAATTAATCTACATTTAATTTGCTGCAAAATCTTTGGCTTAAATATTCAGCAAAAATTTCTAGCTAGCAACTTCAAACACACATCAATCTGCATTAATTCCGACATTATGGTATGAATCGATGATGGCGTTTGCAACGTAATCCATATGCATCTTGGTCAGAGGTAACGCCTCAAGGTTTATTATTCCATCCTCGGGAAAATTGATATCCCACTTACTCTTCATATTATCGCACTGTTAGGAAAAATAGAACAAATCATAAGCATGCACCATATTTCAAGCGAAAATAAGCACTATCGATCA
>AWUE01016526.1:0-49865 GCA_001974825.2 Corchorus olitorius
TTTAGTATGTTTGTTTAACCTCTAAAGTTTAAATTAAATTTATAAGAAAGTAAAGTTAAATTTATTAAAATACCCTTTAATGAATATTTTAAATTTAAAAACAAGTTCCTTTTAAGTAATTTTGTCTTAAAACCACTTTAATGAGAAAAATGAGAAAGTATTTGGGTCAGTTAAACTTTCTTACCCTAAACTTTCTCTACAAAAAATAACCAAATATACTAAAATTAAAAAATGATTAAATTACATCAAAATAAACGGGTTCTTAATGTAATAATTCCACGTAGATGTAATGATATGAATTTTAGAAATAATGAAAATTGTACCAAAAACACCCTAGACCTTGAATATACTCAAAATTTTACTAGGAATTTTTATTATTATAAGTAAATCACATTTTACAAAATTTAGAATAAGGATACTGCAATTACAATTTTAACCTTAATAAAACAGTTTTTTTTTTAAAAAAAAAACTGCACGTTTGTTTTTGTTTTTGTTTTTCAAAGTTAGTATTAGTTTCACTGTTCTTATTGATCATGATTTTCCCCAAATTCTAACAAGATTGACCCGCTTACAAAGTTGTAACCGAGATCAAATGTTGGTGGAAATCTCCAAATTTGATTGACTGTAAGTCATAAGAAAATAACTCAAATCACAAGACGTGCAATATCCTATAAGTCAAAGACAAATGGTTTAGTCAAAAAGAGATGCTATATGGATTGAGGGGAATTCTGCATATTTGGCTTTAACAGAGGAAGGAGAAGAGGAAATAATAGAAAAGGGTTTTTTTTTAATAAGGAAAGGAGTTTCGAATCGTTGAAAAGCGAAATTGCTTTCTTGGTGTCAAAAGAAAAATCGTTGAAAAGGGAAAAAAAAGTTATTAATGTAGTTTCAATTTCCTTCTTATAAATTTTATAAAATAATATTTAGTATACTTAATAATAATTTTCATTATATCAATTAATAAAAATTGATAAAAATTTTTACTTAAATTTTCATATATTTTCATTATATATCAATATATTTTCATTATATTAATTAATAAAAATTTCTACTCGTTATTGTCCTTTTTTTAAATTTTCCATTTTTGACTTGACAGCCAATCCATAGGAAGGTTCCATTTCAAGGTTGAGGCGCGCGTTTCTCTTCCCATTATTTTTTTTTTTGAGGGACTTCCCATCTATTTATTTATTAATTAATTCAAGTAACAACAGATGTAGTATTTTATTTAATTAATGTGACATATTAAAATCAAAACACCGACGTGATTGTGACAACAACCTTAATTAATTTGATTGTGGCCAGCTATTTAGGGAAAATTATGGATTTTTTAGCATCGAAAAAGAGAGAAAGGGTGAATTATATTAAATTAGCTGGTGGTTAATTAGCCACTACTAACCACTTCAGCTTTCTTCCCTAAGAAATTTGATAAACCCCGTTGGTATTTTTGTTGGTTTTTATTTTCTTTTAAACATTTATCGGAAAGGGGAAATAAGAAAAATAACTCGAATCACCGATTGATGTTCATCAACCGCACCCATGGCCCTAAGCCCTTCTAGCTCTTTTAGCCAATTCCTTTTTTTTTTTTTCCTTTTTATAAGTTAGCTATCACATTAAGGCAAATCATAATACACCGGCGGTGGAGTTTAGCAGACTACATAAGCGGGTCCTGAAGGGTGACATGTGTCCTTTAGGGATTATATTAAAATATTTAAAACTTAATTAATTCAAAAAAAATGGACATGTGTCAACTCCACAACCCGCTTATGGAGTCCAAAATTTACACCATCGGTGTATCAAATAATTACCAGTACATTAAACCTATGGTTTTTTTTTAGGCCAAAACTGCGTATCCATATATATATAAATCAGTTAAGAAAAAGCAGAAGGGCTAGGTACAAAATTAAGGAGGACCAGGAAGCCCGTCCATTTCCAAAATTAAAACAAAAGAGGAAGGAGGCCTGAAGGACCAGTTATCCACGCACAACCCCTTGCGACAACTCACTGCAACAAAGTTTGCTGCTTCATTCACCAGTCTAGGAATCCACTTCATCTTTAAACCCCTTGCTTCACCAGACCAGATTCTGATATCCTTCACTATAGGTTCCACTCTCCAAGTACAACTTCCATCTCTCCTAATACAGTTCAGCAAAGCTTCCTTTGAATCTGTTTCCAGTTCTGCATTAACCCATTTTCTGTCTCTGGCCAGCTTAACCCCTTCTCTGACTGCTAACGTTTCTGCCATCTCACATGTTGATGCTTTCACCTTCTTGCTTATTACTGCCACCGTAGTGCCTGTTGAATCTCTAGCCACTACCCCTACTGCTGCCTCCCCTTTTCCCACCTCAAAGGCCCCATCAACATTGATCTTTATATTTCCTTCGCTAGGAGGAGACCATTTTAAGTTTCCAGCTTCCTTGATAACATCCTGTTTGGCCTTGCCAGAATTAGCTAGCTCAAATTCTTTCCAAGCCATCTCAGCTCTTCTCACAGTGCCTTCAATATCTGGCTTTTTACCATTAAACTGCACTGCATTTCTGCCCTTCCAAATATGCCAGATAATGAAAGCAGCTCTTGCAGCCAATCTCATACCATCATTCTTCTGTATACCCTTCGAATCAAAGCTATCCATCCACCAATTTGCAAAACTAGTGATACTCTCTTTATCAATCCCGAGTCCTGCACATCCCCCAAACCATATGGGTTCTGTCCAAGGACAAAGGAGAAGCAAGTGCTCCACTGTTTCAACTTTCTCATTGCAAATTATGCAGAGAGGATTTCCTACAACCTTCTTTTTAAATAAATTCTCCATTGTGGGAACAATATTGACTCCAACTTTCCAAAGAAATTTTTTTATTTTATTTGGACAGGAGATGCTCCAAATAAACTTCCAAAATTTCTATGGAATGGTATGTGAAGAAGATGGCATCTGGATTAATCTTCTGCCTTCAGTCTCTTTATACATGTGGTAAGCTGACCTCACAGTAAACTTCCCGTTTTTCTCATGTCTCTAGATCATCTTATCATCTCCTCCAGTGTCATTGATGGGAATCTCCATAATCGCTTCTACTTCTACCTCTGATATTCTGTGAGCTATATTATCCAATTGCCAGCTTCGAGATTTTGCATCCATGATCTCATTCACCTTTCTTGGAAGTTGCTCTTCTCCCTCTGGTGTATACTTCAGCTTTTCACCTCTCAAATTTGGAACCCAGCTATGCTCCCAAATATTGGTCTGTTCTCCTGAAAACACTTGTGATAACATACCATTTTTCATTAAATCCCGCCCTTCCAACATGCTAATCCAGCCCCAGGATGGTCTTGCCCATCTTCCAGCCTCCATAAAATCGCAATTTGGGAAATATACTCCTTTTAGAATCCTTACCCAAAGTGCATTTGGGTTCTGCACAATTCTCCAACTTTGCTTGGCAATAAGAGCTTTGTTAAAGCAGTGCAGTTCTCGGAAGCCCATCCCTCCAGATTGTTTGGCTTTCGTTAGTTTCTTCCAGTTCTGCCAATGAATTTTCCTTTTGTCCTCCTCATCTCCCCACCAAAATTTCCCAATAACAGACTCTAACTCATTGCAGAAGCCTTTGGGAAATAGAAAACAACTCATTGTATAACATGGTACGGCGGTAGCAACTGCCTTGATGAGTACTTCTTCACCAGCTTGTGAAAGTAAACTCTTTTTCCACCCTTGAATCTTTTTCAGCAGCCGGTCTTTGATGAAACCAAGTGCTTCTTTCTTTGATCTGCCCCAGACAGCTGGTAGTCCCAAATATTCACCAGGGTTCTCGGTATAAGGGATGTTAAAGATTTGGCTGCAATCTCTTTTAATGTCTTCTGGACAGTTAGTGCTAAAAAAGAGACTAGATTTCTGGAAGTTCACCTGCTGACCTGATGCCTCACAATAATGCTCAATAATTCCTGCCATTCTCCTACAATTCTCAACATATGCTTTCAAGAAAAATAAGGAATCGCCTGCAAAAAAACAAGTGAGAAAGAGTTGGACATTGGGGCTTTAGTTTAATTCCTTTTACTTCACCAGTCTCCACTCCTCGCGAGATCATCTTTGAAAGCACATCAGCACAAAATAAGAAAAGATAAGGTGACAGAGGGTCACCTTGTCTTAGACCTCTAGAGGGAAGAAAAGGTTTTGAGAGGTTACCATTGATCACCAGAGCATAAGACACAGTGGTCACACATTCCATAATAAGGTCCACCCACTTAGAAGCAAAACCAATCTTTTTCATGACTTTCTTTAGGAAATCCCATTCGACCCGATCGTATGCTTTGTTCATATCTAATTTGAGCCCCACCTTAACATCCTTTTTACTCTTCTTCAGCCTCAAATGGTGAAATGCCTCATGTGCAATAAAGATGTTGTCTTGTATCAGTCTTTGAGGCACAAACGCACACTGGCTAGGAGTAATGATGTCAGTTAACATGCCCTTCATTCTATTGACTAAGACTTTAGAGATCACCTTATACATGTAATTGCAGAGACTTATTGGTCGAAACTGACCAACTTCTTCTGGATTTGGAATCTTTGGAATGAGGACAATGTTTGTCTTGTTCAGCTTTTAGGGTAGATAGCCTGTTTTGAAAAATTCTTTTGCTGCCTTAACTACCACATTACCAATAATGTCCCAATAATTTTGATAAAAAATCCCTGAGAAGCCATCGGGACCTGGAGACTTAATAGCACCCATATCATGTGCAGCAGCTTTGATTTCCTCCTCTGTTACTTCTCTCAACAGATCATCATTCATATCATCGGTAACAACTCTGTCAACATGGCTCAAAGCTTCATCCCAGTTTCTGCTACCATTACTTCTAAAAAGATCCATGAAGTGTCTCAGAAAAATTCTTTAAATACCTTCTTCATTCTCCACCCAAATACCAGCTGAATTTTGGATCTTCAAAATTTTATTTGCACTTCTCCTTTGCAAAATAGTTAAATGGAAAAATTTGGTGTTTTGGTCACCATATTTGAGCCATTTCACCCTAGACCTCTGGTGCCAAAACATTTCCTCTCTAGCCCAAATCTCCTCCAATTTAGCAATGATTACCTCTGCTCTTCCTTGTTCCTCCATGGTGAAGCTATTGTCTTGTATTTTGGCCAGCTCTTTCATCAGCTCATCAATTTTTTTTTCTGTTATTTGGAAATGCTTTCTTGCTCCAATTGATAAGACCCTTCTTACATTTCTTCAACCTTTTAATAACCTCTAGAACCCAGTTCCCTTCATTTTGCCCCAGCCATTCCTTGTTAATAACCTCTCTGCAACTATCAGAAGTTGTCCTATGGGATTCAAATTTAAACTTTCTCTGAGTTTTCTTCTCATCAGGCTTCAAAACTAAGAGGATTGGTTTATGATCGGATCCAACAGCAGGCAGATTGAAACAGTGAGCATTGACAAACATAGTTTCCCATCTTACATTTATCAAATATTTGTCAAGTCTTTCTTTGACATTAGTTTCCCTTCTGTTCTCCCAAGTGAATCGTTGGCCTTTGAAGCCCATATCCATCAATTCACAGTCACATATAACATCATGGAAAGGAATGACTCTTCTGTTCTCAAGAGGTAACCCACCTTCTTTCTCATCGTTGGTTAGAACTTCATTAAAATCTCCACCCAAGACCCAAGCTCCATTTATTTCACCAGCAACCTCTCTTAAAACGTCCCAGAAAACAAGTCTTTCTTCCAAAGTTGGAGGGGCATAAATAAAAGACATAAACCATCTTCGTTTATCCCTACCGTCTTCAACAATTGTATGAATCAAATTTTTGCTTTTACTCAGAATCTCTATATTCAGATCTTCCTTCCACCATAAACATAATCCTCCGGAAAGACCAATTGGCTCCACACAAACTCCATTATAAAAACCCAATCTCCTTCTCATACTCAGTGTTTTTTCCTCTTTCATTCTTGTTTCAGATAAGAACAAAAGGGAGGGTCTATACTTCTAATTAAGATCTTTGAGCTCTCCTCCTGTCAGGGTCGACCCCAATCCCTGACAATTCCACATAATGGCACTCATGGCCCTTTGGTGGCTGTTGCAGGACAGCCACCCAAACCTGCAGTAAATCTCAAAGCGCCCGCATGTTCTAAAATTGGGACTTCATTCAGCCCTTGCTCATTCAATCGATTCCATTCCTCAATACTTACAGCTCTAGGCATCAAAGCTCCATCAGAATTCGAACCCCTCCTCTTACTACTAGAACTTCTAAATTTCCTTGGAGCCCTCTTCTTCTTCATTGGTGAACAAACTGAGTTTATTGACAGCTCTGGCTCAATAGTTTGCTTGCTCTTCTTCTCCATAGCAATCTCCATGTCCTCTCCATAAAACTCATCTCTGTCCCTCTTCCATAGCATTTTATCTAGAGAAGCTGGCGAGCTTAAACTAGTTACATGCCTCTGAGTATTGGCCTCAATACCCACTTCTCGTATAACTACTACCCTTTCTGACCCCGCATTATTATTCTCATCAGAACTTTCATTATAAATGAAAACAGCTGGAGCCTTGGACAATACTTCTATGGGCTTGTCTATTAATACCCGTTCAATAACATCTGGGCCCAATTTAACTATATTCTCCTTTTCAGTACTAGGCCCATTTCTTTCTTTAATGGCTATAGCTGAATCTAATTTGGCCTTTCCTCAAGTAATTCACAAATTTTCCATTCAGTTACCTCATTTTTGCCTTCCACGTCAGCAAGCAGCAGTCTGTTATTCCTTGGGTCCCGCGTCTCCCCCCTTCCTTCGCGTGACACTCGGGATCCACGAGGGTCACCTCCTTTTCAACCCACGCGCCAAATCTGCCTGTTAGCTTCACGCGCGTCGTTTCCCTTGCCACCCTTCACCGTCGGCGGAATATCTTCACTAATTTTCCTGACAGCGGCAGTCCTCATCCATGGACCGTATCGGAGTAACTCTGGATCATATATTGCCACTACAGGTTCTTCATCACACATCTTCTCCGAGTGACCAATACATCCACAGTTATAACAACAATCTGATAGTTTCTCATATCTCAAAGAAGCCCATCTCCGATCTCCATTTGAGCACGGAACCCAGAATCCATCCTTAAGAGGATCAGCCAGATCAATCTCAACCCTACATCTCAGAAATCCTCTTACAAGACCACCGTCACCCACCGGATTCTCAACTTCCACCACTTTACCAAGACTAGCACCAATCCTTTCAGCATTTTTCTTGGTAAGCAAATCTCTGTTCAAACCATGTACCTGAATCCAGAAGGCTACTTTCGAGAAATCTATATCTTCCAAGGCCTCCGATGGCTCCCATTGCTTCAGATTAACAAGCTGCCCCATCGCCGACCATGGGCTCTCCTCTAATATTTGGTCCATTATCTCCTTCTTTTTCATAGAGAAAACAAAAACATTATCAGGTGCATCGGGGATTCTGACTTCACCAATCTCCATCCAGGCCTTCCGTAGAATATTCTTAACCCCACCTCTATTCACTGCCTTTTCCGATATCAATTTCCCTGCCATTGTGAATTCTTTCACTACCTCACCATCATCACCGGGATCCAAAACAATGGTATTATCCTCCATCTCAATTATCCAAATTACACAAGAAATAGAGCCAGAAACAAGAAAAATGAAGGAAAAATAGAGGAAACTCTAGAAAATAATGAAGAAAAACGAGATGATTGCACTGCAAACCCCTCATAAAACCTTCAAGAAGAAAGGGAAACTCTCACGAAAGGAGAGAGAAACTCTCACAAGAGGAGAGGGAAACCTTTCATATGTGGTTTAAACCTATGGTTAATATAAGAAAGAATTATCAATTTTTTTTTTCAAATTTGAGATATAATATAGGAGTATTTTTTGTTTTAAAAATTAAAAAAAATCAAGTAGTACATAATAAATAGTATATGTTATTGATAATAAAGAGTTTAAATATTAAATTGTTTAAGTAAGAAACAAGATTATAAACAAGAGTCTTTTTTGGCACCAAGATTATAAACAAGAGTCTGGACTCTAGACAGAAAAAGTGAAAAAATGCAACAACCGGAGAAGAAACAAGACCAGTTGGGTTGTTACGACAGTCAATTTTTAAGGCTCTTCATTTGACCTGATTGTGATTGGTAAGAGTGATGAGGGAATTTGTTTTGTTAGAACTTTTTTGAGATAAAAAAAAAAAAAGAGACAAAAACAAATAATTAGGAAAAGGCAAGTAGATGACGACGTGGAAAAAATAAAGCGCTAAAATCTTGATTAAACGTCCAACGTTTGCAAATTGCAACCAAATTTTGGTCCCTACCCTTTTACTTTTATTTAATCATTATTTTCTTTTTTGTGATAAAAAACAGGAAAAAAACGAAAACTTTTTAGCCGTTTATTTCATCACATCCGCTTCGCTAATAGGCTTCCAGAAGTTCGTTTTTCTAAGCCTCAAATTATTTGGATTATTATGTTTTAATAATGTCTATGAATTATGGTTGTGATTTGTAAATGTGTTTTAATAGGCCACCGTTGTCCAGTCATGTGCTCATCTCTTCTAGATTAATACAAAAACATATACAACCATACTAATTTAGATTTTACAGAAGAGGAGTGCACTATTTAAATGTTTTGAATAACCAAAGTTTAAAATTACTTCTCAGTCTCCCCAAATCTTTACAATTTTAGGTTTTTCATCTTCATTTTCGAAACCTCTATATCATTTTGATTCATTTTATAGTGGGTATTTTAATTACAAAGTTATTTTTCCATCTTTTTCATCCTTCTCAATTCCTCTCGTTGACATTGAGAAGAGAGTTATTTTCCCAGAAATTACGGTAGGAAAAGTGCTATTTCCCCATCTATTTCATCATTGGCAATCCGTCGCAGGAAGTCTCACTCAGGTACAGCAGGATTTTTGGGATTTTCATTACAAAGTTATTTTCCCATCTTTTCATCCTCCTCACTTCCTCGACGAGCAGAGTTACTTTTCCCATCATAAGTCTCACTTCTTTTACGACAGGATTTTTTCGCCACAAATATCACTCCATTTTACAGCAGGATCCTGTCATCCTTTTTGGCACCATCTTTGTAAGCCCACTTCTTCTCCTGGGGAAGTTGGGGCCGACTTGAATCCACTACCGAGCCAGATCAGGCCTATCAATCCCATAAAAAGGGTCCCACAAATATATATGTTAAATTAGAAGTTAATTGAAAATGTTTAACTACATATTTGATGCATTATATTTTTCCACGGTTAAATATATGTTGAAAATATTGAAAAATCTGAAGTCTCGATCGATATGAGAATGATATTTAATCCAACGACTGGTTTTGTAAAATAATGCTCATACATTTTTTTTTAGTGAGTACATGTGAAATCTCATTACAATCGAAATAAATCTCTATATGCCCAAACATCTAAATGAGAAATCAACTCAAACTAAGAGACTACCATAAATAAACCATTTACCTACCAAATATAAAAATAAACAAATTACAAACTAAACTCACATTCTGTGAGAATTGAACCTAGAACCTCATGGTTCAAGTACGATGCACTTACCAATTGAGCTAACAACTCAAGTGCAAATAATGCTCATACATTGAGTTATAAATTTGTGTAAAACAAATTTTTTTACATTTGGTGTAAGTTGATTTGAAATAAATAAATAAATAAAATTTAATCATCTATATCTATTATATATACTACCTAATTGTATTAATAGAACTTTATGGGCTTTGGAGTTTGGACACTGGCGCTGGGCTGATGGCCTAAGAAATTCTGGAGCTCTACTTCTGATTCCGCTCTGATTAATCAATTTTAAAAATTTTGGTGTGGGCCAGATGGTGTTACCTAAAGCTTGGGCCTAGTTCTTGATCTTTAGGATAATTCACTTCAAATGTTGGGCTTCGAAGAACTCTAAACAGAAGCTAAAAGTGTTATGGCCCAAGTGCCCCCAAAGCCTGAAAGTTTTATATTCATTTGCTTTTGTTTTATATAGAGTTCCCACGTCCTATATTTAGTATATACTCCTATAGATATAGATATATATAGATTAATAGATATAGATTATAGACTAGTTTATTAGAGTTCCCACTTCCTACTGTCTCCCACCAAGACCAAACTAAAGCAAATCCCAAATTCCGGTGTGCTGTTGTTGCGTAGCCGCCTGCTTCATCTTCCTTATTCCTTCTGTATTTTGACTTCTCCAACAAAGACTTCAAGATTTTTAAGGTCAGCTTCTTTCCTTTCGTTCTTAAGCGTTTTGCTTTTTTCAATCTCAGATTATTTATCTGTTTTCTTGGGCTTTAGTTGAGATTTTAGAACTTGGTTCTGGGTTTTGTTGCCCTTTGATTCTAGCTTTCTTTTTTTCCTGTGATATCGAGTTTTTGTGTTTGATTTGAAATCTAATATTGGATTCATTTTCCCATTTCGTTCTGAATTCAACAGTAGGCATCCATTTAGAGTGATGGAAGACGGATTCGCAGCATCAAGGCTGTTCAGCCAGGGTTACTCTTATACCTACGATGATGTTATATTTCTTCCTCACTACATTGACTTCCCTACAGATGCCGTGTCTTTGTCAACCAGTCTCTCCCGCAATATCCGCCTCTCTATCCCCTGTGTTGCCTCTCCTATGGACACCGTCTCTGAAGCCTACATGGCTGCTGCCATGGCTGCCCTTGGTGGTATTGCTATTGTCCACTCTAACTGTACTTCTGCCCAACAAGCCTCCATCATCCGCCATGCCAAGTCTCTTCATATCCCCATTGCTCCCTCCGTTGCCTTTGCTTCTCCCCAAGATGTTCTCACTGCTCCTCCTCAGGGAAGATATGTTTTTGTTACCGAATCAGGTAATAAGCTAACTATTTATCTTGATGCAATGTAGTTTTATGCTTCTTAAGTTGTTTTGGATGATTTGAAACAGGCACTCTACCATCCAAGCTTGTGGGCTATGTTGATTGTGAGAACTTGAAGGGTGAGGAAGTGAAAATCTTTGATTACATGCGGGATTGTAAGAGTGTAGAGTCTGTTCCTTGGAATCATGATCTCGGAAAAATTGAGGCGATTTTGGAGGAAAAGAAAAGCGATTTTGTGGTATTGGAGAGAGATGGTGAGGTGGTGAATGTGTTGATCAAGGAGGATGTGGAGAGGCTAAAAGGGTATCCCAAATTGGGGGCGGGGACGGTTGGGGCTGATGGAGAATGGATGGTAGGGGCGGCACTTGGTACGAGGGAGTCGGATAAGGAGAGGTTGGAGCATGTGGTGAAGGCAGGGGCCAATGTGGTGGTGTTGGATAGTTCTCAGGGGAATTCTATATATCAGATTGAGATGATAAAGTACATTAAAAAGACATATCCTCAGCTAGATGTGATTGGTGGCAATGTTGTGACTATGTCTCAAGCACAAAATTTGATTCAGGCAGGTGTAGATGCCTTAAGAGTTGGGATGGGGTCTGGGTCAATTTGCACCACACAAGAGGTTTGTGCTGTTGGACGAGGACAGGTAAAAACATATTTCTTAGTAGTTACCTTCAGCTGCAGTTTTTGAGATTTGTTTTTCAAATAATACCTTATTATGACTATCATTGATGATGATTAATGTCTTTGCAACTAAATGCTTCTTATTTGTGGGTTCGGAAGTCTTGAACTGATTAATTGATTGATTTCTTCATATATAAAATTATGTCTATTACCTATAGCAGAAACTTAACCCACTAGAAAATGTTACAAAATTAATCGACAATATCATTTCATCAATTCAAACTTCTTCTTTCATCTTCTGCGGTCGAATTTGATTGTACATGTATAATTAGTTATGTCTTGCTGCCTCTCAGGCAACCGCTGTTTACAAGGTCTCATCAATTGCTGCACAACATGGTGTCCCTGTCATTGCTGATGGTGGCATTTCAAACTCGGGACACATTGTCAAGGCTTTGGTTTTGGGGGCATCTACTGTTATGATGGGAAGCTTTTTAGCTGGAAGCACTGAAGCCCCTGGTGCTTATGAGTATAAGGTATGACACCGCTTTTTGTGCTCCATTGGTTAGGCACTATCTTTTTCGATCATTTTGAATTGTGGGGTTAACCAGCCAGTTTGTGCAGTTGCTTTCAAAATATTTTTAGTATGGGATTTTGTCAGTTTTCTATTTGTCTATGTACCATTTACAATTTCTGGATTAAATATATCCTGTTTACTTTACATAAAGTAGTTCCTTTTATACAAATAGTCAAATACGCACAAAGATACATGGACATGCACTTTGCCTTTAGCTTAACCAATAATTTTTCGGGAATCTTATGCTTTACCAGAATGGCCAACGTGTCAAAAAATACCGTGGCATGGGCTCTCTAGAAGCAATGACTAAGGGGAGTGATCAACGATATTTGGGTGATACAGCTAAGCTGAAAATTGCCCAGGGGGTTGTCGGAGCAGTTGCGGATAAAGGTTCCGTATTAAAGTTTGTACCCTACACAATGCAAGCAGTCAAGCAAGGCTTCCAGGATCTTGGTGCTTCCTCGTTGCCAATGGCACATGACCTCTTAAGATCAGGCACACTGAGGCTGGAGGTATGATTTATCACCATAAATTGTTTATCCTATCCACACAATTTGGTACCCTTTTATAGCTACATCTTGCCCTAGTATCAGTAAGTTTTTCATATCTTATTATTGCTGCTGATCATACCAAAACCCATTGTGCTGTCAAACAGGTCCGGACTGGCGCAGCACAAGTTGAAGGTGGAATACATGGTCTAGTTTCGTATGAAAAGAAATCCTTTTGAGATTTCAAACTAATTTCCAGCATCCATAGCTTTCTGCTGTCGGTTGCTACACAAAGAACCCGGGAACATTCAGAAAACACGATGCTGGAGTTATGTTTTCACTTGAGGGGCAATATGACTGTTACTTACACGGTTTGTCATAGTTGCCTAGACAATCTACTTGCCTAAAGTATGCAGTCAGGTGGGAAATGGTATCCGCATGATGACTTCTATATAATCTACTGTTGTAATATTAAGCAATGTGTTTTAAGTTTTGTTCTGAAATTTAATAAGGGAATGTTTCGTTTATGCGACATAACTTTGGGCCATTTTCATATGCGGCCCAAAATAATACTACTTTGGGTCTATAGGCTCATTTTCTGTTTAGTTTTGGGCTTAGCAAGTTCAAAGTAATAACTGCTCTAATAAAATAAGAAGAAACTGAGTTTGGCTTATGCAAATCCAACATTTTTAGAATGTTTACTGTTAATTGGAAATTTTCTGACAGGAAATCTCTTATTTTTCCTCTTAATTCATACGTAACCCACATGGATGTTTAAAAAAAAAGAAATCTACTACTGGCAAGATCTCCATATTGAATAAAAAAATGCTTTCTATCTTTTCTCTCTATATTTATTTATTAAATCAAAAGATATTCCCCAATTGAAAGCTGATTAAATTTTACTTATCCTGCAAGTTAGCAATGTCCCACTCGTTGATATATATTGGCTAAAAGGAAAATAAAAGAGCTACTAATACAAGATTCTTTAACTTTCTTGGCTGTCACATTGATGCTCGATTATTCGTTTATGCATTAATTTCTAATTTATAGTCTTTTTTTTCTTTTTCTATTAATATTATAAATATATAAGTCATAATAAATTCCCTCAAAAAATAAGTCATAATATATATCAACCATAAAATCCACGTGTCTCCAAAATTTTTTTTTTGGTGAAAAAAAAGTTTAGAAGCAGGGGTGGCAAATAGGAAACTGTGGTCAGCGGGATTCGAACCTAGGTGGGGTGCACAAAGAGTCCGAACCTTAATCACTTGTGCCAATTCCCATTGGCCATGTATCTCCAAATTTTTAATTAAGGGAATTGTTTATATATTTTTAAGGTAAAGTCGACCCTTCTATAGTATATACTTAATCCAATATATCATGCTAAACGTTGATGTAAAAAGAATTAGGTTCGTATTAAAAAATATATATATATGCACAAAATTGCAACTTTATAGTGTAATTATGTGGAATTATCATCCTAATATTATTATTATCCACGTTCATTCTGCTTTAATTATTTTAATTTTCATAAACTTGTCGGTTCAACTAGTTATTTTGAAGAGGTCGTGAAGTTGTTCAAAACTTTAATAAAAAGTATTAAACGCAATAGCAATATTTCACAAATATGACCCTACGATCCTACTTTATAAAAGCTAAGCAACAATTGCTAAAAGACATGGAGCTTTAAATCTTTGGATCATTTGATTGTAAGATTCTCATGCTATATCTATGCATATGTCCTACATTTTCCCACTACAAATGTTCTTTAGACCTCAACATAATATTAATAGCCATGTGACAACTAATGCAATTTAATTATGTTACACATCTCGTAAAAATCTCTCAGTATTTGAAAATCATATTGTGTCTCCTCTAATTTGAAATCAAATCAGGTCGAATATTAAATGAAAAAGAAGAAGAGAGAAACAAATTTTCTTCAACTAAAATGTTCAAGTTCAAAATTACTAAATTAATTTTTTTTTAGAAAACCAAATTAATTTTTAATTATAAAGAAAATTCTCTAATGGGGTAATGGGGTTAAGGAAATAATGCATATATGTACAATATTAGCATATGATTAATATTAATTAATATTATTATTCTATCTAACAGATGAAATCGTTGGTATGGAATAATGGAGATTGGAGTAGAGCCCGGGTTAGGTGACATTTACACAAATGGTGCATTTAAATGAACGGTAACATATATATTGAGACCACTCCAAATGACTAAAAACAAAAGAAAATTAGAAGGATGAAGTCACTTCTTACTTTTGATTTTGACCTAGAAAAAGGAATTCATCATTTCAATTTTATAATAAAGTAAAAGACTGTTAAGATTTCATCTCACAAAATTAGGTAAAATGGATTATCTACACAACTACAAATCACTCATCGAACCCAACCCAATTTGTATAGTTTTGACAAATTACTCTTTAGAAAAGCAACTTTCTTCTTCTTTCTAATTCCCTTTTTTTTAAAAAAATAAAATTTAGAAAACAACTTTCTAATCAAATTATAATAAATTACATACTAATTGCATATGATATGATACATGATATATGGAAGTTTAACCATCCTTTATATATTTGACAAAGTCATTTGATTTGATTATTAAAATGGTAATTATTTGATACACCGGTGATGTAAATTTTGGACTCCACAAGTGGTTGTGGAGTTGACACATGTCCATTTTCTGAATTAATTAAATTTTAAATATTTCAATCTAGTCCCTAGACGACACATGTCACCTTTCAAGACCCGCTTGTACAGTCTGCTAAACTCCACTGACGGTATATTATTATATAAACCCTATCAAAATTCATTAAAACTTAAAAAAAAGTGTGGCACGAGGCAGAAATTCAACATGAAAAAAAAATGAAGGGAAAACTTGGGAAGGGAAAAGAAAAGAAAGGAAGGCACTAGGCAGCGTGGCGTGGGTGGTGGGGAGGCGCTTGTCTCACAGCCCACAGCTGTGAGTGAACTGTGTTGGTGGCGTCTGCCTCTGCTTGATTTTTCAAACTGGCTATTCACCTAACACGTGAGAATGCTGTTCATATTAATTCCAGTTTTTATGTTTTGGGATAATCTTTTTGGTAATGTTTATAAGTCAATTCTTTCATTCTCATTAATTTCAAGTCAACTTAATTGCATATAAGGAAGGATTCTTCTTGATTTCAACCCTAAATTTGGGTGTGAGTTAAAAATTCATTCACTCTCAAAATCTCCATCAATCTTTTCCTCAAAATCGGTGGATTGCAAGTGCACAACAACACTTGGGTGGTGTAAGAGTAGGTGAGATTGCATTATTTGCTTTGGGTAAATACTAAATATAACTTTGCAATCACAAATGTAGCAATGTACGCTTTAAATTCTTCTTCTTTTTATTTTTTTAAGCATCAATTTTTTTTGGGGTAAATTTTTAAAGCATCAATTTGGTTATTATTATAGGGTAATGGATAGCATCAAATTGATTTTTTTAAAATATTAATTAATCACATTAGACTCTGATGATTAATTCGAAGTTGAATCACATATGTAAAAATTATTTTTAACATTTTTCTTGGTTACAAGGCTTGAATCCGAAATCTTTTTGGGAAACACTGGTTCCTTCAATTCCATCTAATAGATGATATCAAATTGATGATCAAATAATCTCTACCTATCTTTTTTTTCCTTGAATGTTACTTATATATTTCATAACATACACCTATTTTAGACAATTTTCTTCCTAGATATTAATACTACTATTTGGGTTTGAGAAAAAGAAAAACCAAAACCATAATGAAATTTCCAATTTGATGTTTGCCCTGATTATATATGAGATATTAATGAAAGACAACAACATGATAAACATCTTTTGAACAATGTTTTCTTATTTCTTAAAATCAGTCATTTTAAGGAAAAATAATTATTTATTATCATCAATTTTAAGCATTTAACAAGTGAGAGTAACCTGCAAAAAGCCTCAAAAAAAAAAATCACTACCACTTCCTTTCATGTTATTCAAGACTAATCTTTAATTTCCTTTTGAAAGCTCTTGAGGCATAATTTTGACAAGAAACAAAAGGCAAAAAGAATACAAAGAAAATATTCCAAATGCTTTGAAGATCATGCAAAACTGAGAAAGAAAGCTGGTTTTCTCAGTTTGATAGAAGCTGATCAGTAGAATTATTATTAATTTTTGTTTCTGAATATAATTGTTAAGTAACTGCCTGCCCACATGATTGAATTGTGCAACACTTGCCCCCACTTCCAACATAAACAACTTTCCTCTGCTTTCCTTTTTTTGTTCAAAAACTTTCCTCTGCTTTCCATTTGCCTTTTTAACATCACAAGATAAAGACAGTTTAAAAGGAGTGCAAAAAGTATTAACAATTTACAGAATTTAGAGATTCAAAAAAAGGGGAACACCCCTAAACCCAAGCCTAAGCTTAGCTACAAGTCTACAATATCCAAAAACAAAAGTGTAGAATTTCTCTCTTGCTCTCTGTCCCTTTTGAATTGAACCCACCCATATGTTCAAGACTTGTTCAAATTTCTCTATCTTCATGTCTCTCTGAAAATTTCATTATTAATAATGATATTTAGCATTATTGATTGAAAAAGAAAGCAAGAATGAAGCTTCTGCCTCTGTTTCTTTTCCTTTTTTCACTTGTTTCTATTCATGAAACCATTATTGTTTTTGCCGTATCCCCTGTTTCGTCTCCCATTTCTAGTCCTCTCTCTGCTTCTTCAATGTCTGCCTTTTCTCCAGGTACTTGTTCTTCATTTTACTCCTTTTTGTTTCTGCAAATTGCCCATCGCCTCCCTTTTTGTTGTTTTCTCGTCTCCTCTGTTTACTAGTGGCAATCTTAATCATTTTTGTTTGTTTATGGTTGTACTTTAACTCTTATCCCAGTTCAAATTTTAAACCTTCGGTGTTTTTTTTTTCACTCTTCAAAACAAAAAACGAAGTTTCAAATTTTGAAAAAAATCGACCACATATTTCGGTGCATTTAATATTTTGATTGTGAACAGAATTACTATATTTTTTTTGGTACATGTGAACGGAATTATATTGTTCAATGGAAATCGATATCCCAGTTAATTAGTGAAAATAATTTCTTTTTATGAATATGTTCCCCTGTTTATCTCTCTGTTTAATTCTCGAATTACTTGATTTCCCCACATTTCTAAAAGCTGAAAGCATTTCCCTTGGAGGTTTTTTCTTTTGTTTTGATGAAAAAGGTTGTACCTTCAACTCTCTGAAGTGTGGTTAATGAAATAGCAGGAATTGAACTGGGAAGTGAGGAGCACAAAAAAATGGATCCGCACAAGAAAATGTTAATAGCTCTCATTGTAGCTTGCTCTTCCTTGGGTGCAATTATCTCTTCTTTGTTCTGTTTATGGGTTTATTACCGGAAGAATTCAAGCAAATCCACCAAAAATAATGCTAAAAGCTCGGGTATTTTCTCTTGAGTTCAATCCCAAATCCAGTTTTTCTTCATAGTTTTCCAGAATTTTGATAGTTCACATAAAAGCTGATGTTTTTGCTTTGTTTTCCTCTCTGTTTTTCCCCTGTTTCTTCCATTTCTGGTTTTATATTCGAAGATGCTGAAAAAGGGACTGGTTTGGCACCCTTTTTTGGTAAATTCAAGTCTATGAGGACGATTTCCAAGGAGGGTGATTCTTTGTTTATGGAGTATAAGATACTTGAGAAATCTACAAACAAGTTTCATCAAGCTAATATTTTGGGTGAGGGTGGATTTGGATGTGTTTACAAGGCTCAATTCGATGATGGTTCTTATGCTGCTGTTAAGAAGTTGAACTGTACAAGCCAAGATGCAGAAAAAGAATTTGAGGTAAATTTAATCTATATACTTAAGCTCGATCCATTTATTTTCATGTTTTTGTATATTTTGTTTATGTTTGGGTTATTGTACTGAATTGCAGAATGAGGTGGACTTGCTATGTAGATTTAAGCATTCAAATATAATTTCATTGTTGGGTTATAGCAGTGAGAATGAAACAAGGTTTATAGTTTATGAACTGATGCAAAATGGTTCTTTGGAAACTCAACTTCACGGTAAGAATCTTTCTCTCTCTCATATAGTCTTATCAGAACTTATTAAGAAATGAAAAGATAAATTCTCTGGTAATGAAGGAGACAAGGTTTTGAACTTCTGGAAATTTTTAATTATATTTTAGGACCTTCTCATGGATCATCATTAACTTGGCATAGGCGGATGAAAATTGCTTTGGATACAGCAAGGTAAGGGTTTTCATTGATTTTAACATATTGCAATTTGTTAATGAATGAAGATTAAATAAATCTCCAATTGTTGACCAGAGGATTAGAATATCTGCATGAGCACTGCAGTCCACCAGTCATCCATAGAGATCTGAAATCATCTAATATACTTTTGGATTCAGACTTCAATGCAAAGGTAATAATAATGTAAATAATTAGACCTACTTTTTGTTAGTATTGAAACTGTTCTGCTTGTAAAATTGCTGCTGGATATTATTAATGTCAACTTTACTCTCATTTTGTCTGGAATACAGCTCTCAGATTTTGGACTTGCAGTAAGTGATGCAGC
Source organism: Corchorus olitorius (assembly GCA_001974825.2). NCBI lineage: Eukaryota > Viridiplantae > Streptophyta > Magnoliopsida > Malvales > Malvaceae > Corchorus > Corchorus olitorius. The sequence continues at coordinate 19,104 of AWUE01016526.1, forward strand.
CCAAAACAAGAATAATTTGAAGCTTTCGGGTACTTTAGGTTATGTAGCCCCAGAATACCTTTTAGATGGTATGTAACTCTAAATTCACCATAATTGCATAATCTATTCTGATAGGTTGTTATGCTTATTATTCTATTCTATAGTTTCTCTTTCCTCTTTAGGGTTTAATAAAAAAAAAAACTTGTTTCGGATCGATGCTTGAGATTTCAATTATGTTCTTACATGTTCTGATTTCTATTAATATATGCTATACTATTACTTACTCTTTCAGCACATGTGCTGCTGCTGGAAGTCATCTGAACTAATTATGTTGTCTTCTCTTTTATTCTAAAGTTGGCTTCACATGAGTGTAAACATTTTAGTTGTCATGTTTGAGAGATGCATAAAGGAAGCTAAGGGTCTTGGGATGGCATACAATTAAAAGTAGCATACATTTTAAACTTTTGATGTGAATGTTGATTGTTTATAAGCATCTTGATGGAATTTGGATTTCCTCATAAGAAACTGAAACTTATTGTGCTTCTCTAGGTAAATTAACTGATAAGAGTGATGTCTATGCGTTTGGTGTTGTGCTTTTGGAGCTTCTGTTGGGAAGAAAGCCGGTAGAAAAACTGGCACCAGCTCAATGCCAATCTATTGTCACATGGGTATGGAAATTGCTCTTATGATAGTTCACGGTAAAACAAGGGTAGAAATGTTTATGAAGTTTAATGTCATATATATGTCTATTTATGAATGCAGGCCATGCCTCAGCTTACTGACAGATCTAAACTCCCAAACATCGTGGATCCCGTGATAAGAAATACCATGGATCTGAAGCACTTGTATCAGGTTGGTAAACTACTAATGCTATAAAAAACACACTTGGAGTGTCATTACTTACTTCGTTGGCAACTTGATTTTAGTCCAAGAAATTCCCAATTGAGTGCAATATTGGCTAAACTTTCAGTCACATAAGTCTCATTGGTGAGTTAGGTAGGAATGGCTAATGAGAGAGAATAAGAACCCATATTTGTTTACTAATTATTCATTGATCTTATTAGGCTTGACTATATATATGCCCAAACAAGACCGTTATCAGCCGGTCCGGGACTGGGATTGGGGGCCATATTTAGTGTTAATTATTTGTACCTCCATGAAAGGGTGGTGGTAGATTTGGGTGAATTGACAAGAATTTGCATATTTTGCATGCTTAAATCATGCAGGTTGCGGCCGTAGCGGTTTTATGTGTACAACCAGAGCCAAGCTATAGGCCACTGATAACTGATGTTCTTCACTCGTTGATCCCTCTTGTTCCCATGGAGCTTGGTGGGACTCTAAGACTTACACAACCTCCTGCTCTTGCTCTTGCTCCAGCTCCAGCTGCAGCAGATCCTTGACCCTACTATAAAAACGACGTCGTGTGGGCCCCTGACATGTCTGAAAATCAAGATCATGTTTTGCCATCAGATGATGCCCCATGTGATTCATTTTATGGGTTTCTCCATCAGCAAAATCATACATCCACATCAGTTCCGTTGCCTCCATTAATACAAAGATTCATGGTATGATTTTTGGGGATGAAAACCGAAGGGTAATTTGCTTGGCAAGGAGTAAAAAGATTTTCTGATTGTTCATATATTTTGTAAATTGCACTAATATTTTGAGGTGCTATATACAGCATTACATTTCATTTACTACTTGTTTATACAATTATAATTTGGACAAACTTGGAATTCTCAGAGGTAAAAACAATGACAAGTTTAAAAAATAGTAGTAAAAAAAAATAGAGAGAAGAAAGCGTTAATTATGATGCGAAATTGTGATTAGAGCGTTCAAAAAAACAAGTGGAAAATGACAACAAAATAATGGAGAAAAGATCCCAAAATTTTCCTTCAATAATGTAATAATCAAAAATTAATTAATGACAACAAAATAATAATGGAGAAAAGATCCCAAAATTTTCCTTTAATAATATAATAATCAAATTAATTTACAAAAGTCAATTGAATCTCAATTTTTAATCAAATAAAATACTAGTAATAATTTCTTAATTGATGGAGATATTATAGTACCTTAATTAATTCGATTCTCAATAGTGAATACTAGTATTTAACTTGTTAATTACTACTAAAGATTTTTAATTATAAAGGAATCCTAAATCTTAAATCCTCAATCAATTAGTAAAAAAAAAAGAAATTAAATTCCCAAAGGACCATCACGTTAGCCGTAGTGCTGATGGTCTGGGGTTCTCGGCTGTAATTGGCTTTATGTTGCTTGTGAATTTCTCGTAGGAAAGCCTTAGATTTTAATCAACCACAATGTTAAGAACTTAGCTACTTTCTGTTTTTCGTGTTTTATAACTTTTTTTACACTTAATATATTGGTGTTTTACATGTTTTTGTTTTCTTTTGATTCAAAAAAAAAAAAACTACTGAAATGGGATTGCTTTTAGCACCATAAATATATGTTTTTGGGTAGATATAGTTCTTCTCTTTTAAGGGCATCATTATCATCGAGATCCACATGCTGCTCGGGACGAATGTTGACATGTAGTTTAGGAGGATCAATTACAAATTTTATTCATAAAATTTTATTTGGGGGCTAATCTAAAAATGGTTGGTATATAAAGGTTATGTGTATAAATATAGGCAAATTCTTAATGCTAAGTTTGGTAAGAAAGAAAGGAATTGTATGGAAAGGAAATAAGGAAGGAAAAGAAAAGAAAGTTACACTTCTCTTCTATTGCTTGGTAGGAAGGATGGAAAATTAGATGGAAAATTAGAAGGAAATAAATTCATTAATGTTTGGCAAAAAAATCATTAATGACAAAATTGTATATAACATTACATTACTAATTTAAGCAAATGGGATTTTCTTTCAAATGATCCTAAAGAAATAAATATTCTCATTTCTCTCCTATTTTCATCATATTTCTGTCCTTTATTGTATTTCCTTCCTACAAAACAAAACAAAATTGCATTTCCCTCCCACTTTCTTTTCTCACCATTTCTTTCCTCCGTATAAATTTTGAGAGGTGAAGGCCTCCATGGGGCTATTGCCATCCGCCTTTGAGTAAGTTATATGCATTTTCTGATTGTTTATATAACTTTTGTAAATTGCACTATTTTTTTTTTGGTGAATTGCACTATTATTTTGAGGTGCTATATACGTTCAACATGTTTTATATTTATGGACTTGTTCATGAAATTATAATGGAATATTTTTTGTTCCGCCTAATTTTATCGTCTATTATAATGTCTAATAATTAAGGTAAAAATTTAATTTTAAGTTTAGTCTCTAATTAAAATTAAGGAAAAGTGTATAGGGTGAATCTTATATTTAATTGGCTAGGGTTTTAGAAATTGTAGGAAAAACTCTGATTTATCAAAATCTTATTGGTCGAGACCATGGATGACGTGATAGACCTGATCCACCTAATAATCTCTCATATATTAGCTCATGTTGCCATGTAGACAAATTGGGAAGTAAATCAAGAGAATGAACAAGGAAAGAATAAGTCATCGGGCATTTGATTTGGTGGTAGAGTGTTGGACTCTTAGTTAGTTATAGTGATTAGTGTTTGATCCTAACAGTCTCAAGTACAAATAAACAAGAAAAGAATCAAAGAGAATCAAATCAACCGAGATTATCTGAAGGTTGCCTTGGAAGTTACCTGGAAGCTTCCTTGGAGATTTACTTGTCATTAAAATAATTACTTGGCTTACAAGTTAGGAGATTTAGCATTAATTATAAGGAGACTCATAAAAAGAGTCACCCATTTCATTTGTACTCACTCACAACTTTTGTCTATGTTATAATCTCTCCCATCTCTGTCTCTCAAATTCTTATACTTGTTCTTATCTTATTCTTTCTTTTTTGGCCGAAATTATTATCTTATTGTATAGTTTTAATTCCTAAGGAAAATCATAATAGCGGTAATGCTGGTTTTGGTCATGTTTTCGGCTGTAATCGTATTGGGTTTATATATGTTGCTTGTGGATTTGCCGTAGGAAGAAGGATATAATTAAGAACATATAGGTGTTTTTGTGTGTGTGTTTTATAAGTTTTGAGTTACACTTAATCTTTTAGACCGGCGTTTTGCATGTTTAAAGAGATTCGGATAGTGAGATTGCTTCAGCGGCATTTTTGGGTACATATAGTTTTTTAAGGGCATTATCATCACGTGGACATATTGTGTTCATCGACTACAAAGAGAAGGGACGAGAAAATTTCATAAGAAAAATATTTTGGGAGGGTGAATTTGGACATGTTTACAAGGTAAAATTAAAGGATGCTTCGTCAAGAAATTAAATTGCTCAACTTTGAGTGGGGAAATAAAAATCAACAATCAATTTCCCACTTTTGATGGGTGAGCAATTTAACCCTTCTAAACCAACCATTTAATTTCACCTTGTAAACATGTCCAAATTCACCCTTCTCAAAACACTGATTGAAAGAGAGAATTTGAAGTATGAGCATATATAGAATGCACAAAATAGAATTTGAGGTATTAACATATATGATTTTTGACATTAATTTATAGTATGATTTTTGACATTAATTTATGGTATCTAATTTTTCTCTCTTAGTTTAATTTTTTTTTAGAATAATCACTTTCATTAATCAATAATTAGACATTGCAAATGTCGGGAGGAATAGTCTCGCACCACACGATTATCCAGTTCAATCTTAATTAGAGAATATGCTAATGCATTGGCTTCCCATTTACAAATTGAACTTGAAACGTACATAGGTGTTAAGTATTTTTTTAAAATTGCATAATGAAGTTGTAGTAGTGTTAAGCAAATTTGCCCAATTTTTTTTGGGCCAAACTTAACGCCCCAATTGACAACAAGAACTGATGTGGATTTATTTAACCACATAATTTCTATTCGTGGCTATAGCATTGACAAGATTCAAGAAGCAAGTATGTTAGATGATTTTATGTCTCTATGTATGACTGGATCAGAAGATCGGAGCACTTACATAAGTGCCGTGACCCACCGGTCATACATAGAGACATAAAATCCTCTAATATACCTCTGGAGTCTGGATTGCAACTTGTGATAAAACATGAAAATTTTCATAAGTTTGTATTAAAATTTTTAGTACGGCATGAAATGCTATTGTTTTCTTTTATGTTTGGATTTAGCTTGCAGATTTATTCTTACTCTGACTTATACTTGAACCAAGACCTAACATGTCGCCCAACCATAGACATCGACACTTTTGTCCCTCTTGTTCCAGCTACGAGGAGTTTCTAAGAGTTAATAGTCAGTCCTATTCTAAGGTAGTATCATTTCTAAAGCATTCTTAATTAATGATTTTCCTAATCTCTTTCACGCTAGTTCCTGCCGATTGCAGTAAGTTCCAACCCTTCTGTCTTCCTTCAGGTTTGAGTTTAGTTGGGTGCTAAGGGCTTCATTGTAATAGTTGCTGTTTCCTTAAGTTGGTTTTGAGAAAAGTAATAGCAATAATCATTGTGCTGTAATAATTCAGGAACTTCAAATTTCCCACATTCAGCAAAAAAAATTATTCAAAGAGAGGCAGCATATTAACCTCTTTCAGATGACAGAACTTTGATACAAACAGTTTTTAACCTCAGTTTAACATACATTATTGCAAAATCTTTCTATAATTTCACCTCAGAAGCTCATTGTTCGCTTAATTCGACAAAAATTTTCCAGCTATCAACTTCTAACATGTGTATCTCGACCTTGCAGTAATTCAACTGACATTGTGGTATGAATCAATGATAGCATCAGCAAGGTATTCGCACTTGGCCAAAGATAACCCCGCCAGAGATATTCTTCCATCCTTAGTCATATAGACATGCCACTTGTTCGTCATATTATCGCACTGTTAGGAAAAAACAAAACAATGAACGCCATATTATTGTAAGTAAAAGAACTATGGTGTCAAATGTCAATGCATTGCTAGATTTCACTATCATATAAGGTGCAAGGTAGGAACTGGTTATTACCTGAGTTTTGTTTAAGCCAGTGAATGAAAACATGCCAATTTGCTTAAGAACAAATGACCAATCCTTCCCACTTTTATCTTTGGAAGCAAGACTATCATATAATTTCTGTCTCACATTCTTTATTCTCCCAGCCATCATTTCCATCTCTTCATTCCATTCCTTGAAGAGAGTTGGATCCCCAACAACATTGGCAACAATCCTAGCCCCATGAACCGGAGGGTTTGAGTACATTGGTCGAGCAATTCTTTTCAGTTGGCTCTTCACCCTGAAACAGACATATGTTAAGCGATCAACATATCAATGACCAGTAACAAGGACAAGAAACCTTGAATTCAAATATTTATAAGATGTGACAGATTCTTTTGAACCATAACTTCCTCAGATCACATCATTAAGCACAATTTTACCTTGCAGCAGCATCTGGTGATGAGCAGACAACATTAATTGCTCCGATTCTTTCTGCATAGAGGCCAAGATTTTTACTGTATGACTGTGCAGCAACAACTTCCATACCACGGGCCACGAACATCCTCACAGATGATGCATCAGCATCAAGGCTTCCACTTGCAAATCCCTAACACCAAACATGCATCAAGGAGTTTTCAATGATTTCAGACCACTTGAAACCGAGATTTATTTCCAGAATTAAGGCAATTAATACCTGGTATGCAATATCAAAAAATGGGATATGGTTCTTCTCTTGGATGACATCTGCAATCTTTTCCCATTGTTCAGGGGTTGGATCAATACCGGTTGGGTTGTGAGCACAACCATGAAGAAGAATAAAGGATCCCTCAGGAGCTGCCTGCAAAGTGTGAATGAAGAATAAATTCATTAGAAAGAGAGACGGAAGATAATTAGGGATTAACTTATTGCAGATTGATATTTATTCTAGTGTGCATTTTTTGCCTGAGAATGACCTTGATGTCTGATATCATCCCTTCAAAATCCAAGCCTACTGTTTTTGGGTCATAGTATCGGTATTCTGACCATGGAACCCTAGCATCATTGAAAATGTTCTTGTGGTTACCTGTAAGGCAGTTTTATTAACTACCATTTCCATAATAAATAACATTAAAACCAATTTCATAACTATGTTTAGAACAGAGAGAGCAGAGCACTCACCCCATGTGGGAGATGATATAAGAACTTGTGCGCCAGGAAAGTAACGCTCTATCAGAGCAGCAGCAAGTCGAAGTGAACCAGTCCCTGAAAGCCCTTGAACTGTTGCAACCTGAAAAATGTCAAATGTATAAACAAACAAGAAACACATTCATTCTTCACCAATTCCCCAAGAAAACCTCATATACAGATCCAAAAAAGGATCTTTTTTCTAAATTCTCACGTACTTTTTGTTGCTTTATGACTGGGTTGTCTGCTCCAAGTAACAACTCTGCCGTCACCTTATTGAAAGCAGCCAAACCTTCAATAGGAAGATACTGCATTTCAAATCAAATTCTGGTAAGTAATGTTAAAAAGAAAAGAATTGCCTTGGATTAAGTCATAAGTTTGCAAACTATTAATGCAAATTACCTCTCTGTTTTCCCCCTTCTCCAGCAGAAGCTGATCCGCCTAGAAAATTGAGAGTAACCAGAATAAAATTAATTACAACTCAATTTCAATTGACAAAAAAAATCAGTCTGACAGCAAGAAACAAGGCCAAGTAAAAGTTACATCAACGTACTTAATAACCAAAGAGCAAGACATCAAATATGAAATTTGTGTCAACTGCTTTAGGACAAAGTCTAACCTTTTTAACCACATTAAGCACATAAGGCTGCAGCTCTTCAGTTCGATAAGCCCCAACACCAAGGTTGAGCTTGAGCTCATGGTTGTCTGCTTTAAAAGCTTCAGAAACCCCAAGAATTGGATCAGGAGGAGCCATTGTTATACCCTCAAAACGAGACACATTGGAAGCTACAACCATAGATACTCGGCCAAAAGACTGCCACCAGCCAAATAAGACACAAGAAAAAGGGAAAAGCAAGATCAAATTCTAGCTTCTGACAGTTAATCTTATCCAAACGAAATAGATAAATGGATCAAGGGAATCATTGATCATTATAATCAGAGAAACTAATAAAAATTTGTATAAAAAAAAAAAGGCACCTTTGTTTTGATGAAAGGATTGGTTTTCTCCTTGCTAAAGCACAAACTGGTACTTCCAAGATTCAATTTTCCCTGTCGAAAAGAAAACATATACCCATTTATTAGAAACCAATATAGTAACTAAAAATATTTGAAAAGAAATAAAAAGATAAGTATTTTAAGGAAATGGATAAGAAAAAAACCTTGCTGATTTCATGAGAAGAAAGTGAAGCAGAGGGAGTTGCAGAAGCCAAAGAGAGCACCGAAGAAGCCATCTGTAAATTCTGCAAATTGCTTCCAAAACAAAAGCAATAAGAATCTATAATCAATACATGCAAGTATAGAGATTGAGGAATAAAGATTAAGAAAAAAGGGTAACAGTGATCTAATTCTGGAGATAATGAAACAAAATTTTGGAAATGAAAACGAGGATGAAAGTTAGAAAGGAAACTGACCCAAGTCCCAAAGTGGGTATGATTCAGGGGCGATAATATCAAAGAGAAAAAGCTTGGTGACGATCTCGCTATTATATCAACTGGGTTTTTTTATTTTGAAGCTATAAAGTAGTAGGAAAGACAGTGAAATGCCGATGGAATCGACATGGCATGCGTGACAGAGACTGTGTGCTGTAATTAGCGAGATTGTAAAGGGACAAGATAGTCATTTAAGAAAAAGTTGTGGTAGAGTTAAAAGCTGAGTTTTAGTCAAAGTGCCACATGTCAGCAGATGAGTAGGGATTTTCATTAAGGTTATTGCAGATCTGAATGGCTCAAAATTAACGACCGTGTCCCTTTGTTGGTCTGATGAGTGATGTCTACAAAGTAACTAGTACGTACTTACGTAAAAGTGCAACTGAATATTCCTTCATGTCATTTTTTATCCTTCTTGTTTTCGGGTAACACTAACACTCTTTTTCATGCTCTGTTTCATACTTCATACTTAGAAGAAATCGATGGAATTACTTGATTTTCATGGAAACATAAACTCTTTTGAAGTAAAAATTTGGCTTGAGCGGCCTCATGGAGTGAGCCTCAGCCTTCTAAAAGATGTATGCTAATTGCTAAGCAAAAGGAACCCAGATGAATCAGAACTCGGCAGAAACAGGAGATCGATGATGGAGATAGGAAACTAATTTAATTGAAAAGTATGATTTTCAATGGCAACATGCTAAATTAAAAATTGGGCTTCGCATGGCATATGATTACAACAACAGAACAAGGCAAAGTCAAACATGAATTGTTTTGATGGTGACTGAATTTTCAAGCTGAAAGAGTAAAAATATCTCAGACAATTCAACCCAAAGCATGCAGCACAAAACAATCAACCAAATCAGAGGCAGAAGTTACTAGGTACTAATGCATAGACCATTCCATGCCATTGCTTCCACAGACAAATAAAGAGAGTAATCCAAGAGCAGGACCCTTTCATTCTTACAATATTTTCATCATGATGAAAAGTTCACACTTATGAGTTCATCAAGTATAGCATGGGTTACTTCAGCGCCATAGCGCCTGGTCCTCGAACATTAGCCCGGGGCATTTTCTCAACCCCTTCTTGCTCTGAAAAAGCAGGGGCACCTTGACTGAGAGATGATGGTTGTAATATGATACATTGAGCAGACAAATACTGCAAATATCAGCTTAGTTCCACATAAAACACCATGAAACTAATTGGATGACCCAGTAAAGCCAATGGGTTAAACTAACTATTCTAAGATCTTCAGTAAAAGCTAATCTGAAAGGCCACATCAAGAAAGTCTCAGATAATGCACCAAAGCCTACAATATGGTCTTCATACTTCTAAGGAACATGAAAAGAAGGTGCAAGATTGCAAGTAACTAATTTGGAAGACAACTCAAAACCTTAGGCATCAATCAAACAATAAGAAGAAAATGTCAAAATGGTATGCACCCTAAAAACAAGTTGCATTATCAATTAGAACTTTATGGAGTGAGTATGCACCCTAAAAACAAGTTGCATTATCAATTAGAACTTCATGGAGTGATAAACACTCGATCGATATGGCATCAATTACCATTCCATTCTTAAAGTCGATGCTAAAAAAGTAAACAACATATATTATATATGGCCTGACTAAAAGTATCACTTAAATTGACCAATTAATGAAACAAGCAACCAAGATTAAAATGACAGAAGCAAAACTTCAATATAAAAGAAAATACTTTTTCCTTACACAAACTGAGGTACTTCAACTTAAATACAAAACCATAAGCTCTGTATGATCATTTGCTTTTTGACTAAACAACCTAATACAAAACCATAAGCTCTGTATCATCATTTTCTTTTTAACTAAAAACCTAAATTAGTTCCAAAACATGCTATGAGATACATATAGCAACCAACAAAACCTCAGAATCCAAGCTTGGTACGACGCCAGTGCCTGCGTTTCGCATTATACCTGAAAAAAAAAAAATCACGTTAAAAAATACTACTAGTTTAAAACTAATTAGAAAAAACTTGGCAAAAGATCAGAAACAAAACCTGATGGTATTGTCGGTGCGCATCCGAATCCAATGAGGGATGGGCCTATTTTGCCTCATCTTCTTGGCGAGCTTCTTCTTAATCATGAAAGTCTTGTGGGACGGCTGTTCAAAAATTTCCAGTTATCAAATTAATTAACATCAAATTAGTACGTATATGAACAAAAGAAAACATTATCGAACACAGAAAAACACGATCAAGAACAGAAAATTACAGTACCATTTTGAAATCTTCCAATCGGCTGCTGCAACGTTCAGACTGAGCAGCGAAAAACCCTTTGTCTGGAAGAAGAGAAAACCCTAGGGAGAAGGAAAATGGGCTCTTTTTATACAGGGAGATACCGGGTTTTAAGTTTTAACCATTTGGGTTCGCAGATTTTGGGCCTCTCACTGAAATTGAGCGATTCATTTTAAAAGGTCCGATTTTGGGAATTGAAGAGTAATATTTTAACCAGATTCTAAATATATAGGCTTTTAGTAAGTTTCTTGAAGGCCCATTAGAAGTTGATGGGCTAAGAGACTCTTGAAGGCCCATTCTCGATCTAACTGAGGTTGTTTAAAATAAGAACTTTTTTTTTTATTAGAATTTAGTCAAGGAATGTCTCAAATTCAATTCATTACATTACTAAAAATGTTAATTTGATGCTTATTTTGATAGGAAAATTCCACAAACTTTCATGAATTTTAAAAAAATTTGTTTTCACATGGCCTCATCAATTTCCTAATTGTATACACAAGGAAAATGTCAAAGTCTACAATAAATCAACTAATTTCCAATGCATTAAGCAACAATATCCCAACCATTTAATTAATTGCCTTAAAATTATCCCTTCAATCTAGCACTGTTGCAAGGTTCACTAAACATGTGCTTCAGCTTGACCAACCTCTTTTGGAGCTATTTAGGACCTAATTATTTTATTTTATTAGTTTATTTTTTATATATACTACTATATATAATATTGGATTTTATTTTTGTTTTTAACTATGATTACTAATAATATTCTATACCTCCCATTATATTTTAAGGCCAATCACTACAAGAACATGATTTTCATCATTTCCCCACTATCTACCTTCTTTTATGGTTCATATGTATGGATAATTTTTTTTTTAATGATTTCTTCCTCAATTGGGAGATTGGAAGCTGATCATTTCCTGTTTTCATTTCAAAAAAGGAACTAAAATATGATAGTAAATGGTATGGTGAATTAATGGGAGACATAAGACAAAATTGTGACATGCACATGGGGGCTTTGGGGATATCTTTTTCATGTCTAAAATATACTTACTAATTAATGATTAAGACATGAAGTTAAATGGGTCTGCATTTTACCCAAAAAAAAAAAGAAAAAGAAAAAAAAGAGAAGAGAGAAATTCAAAGGAGCAAGGTGGGGAAATTAAAACAAATCCCATAGACTGCGGGCTACTTGAAGAAGAACACAACATTCTATCAAATCATGTATTGCCCGAAAATTTTCTCCACTTTTCTTGCAAACTGATGAAACCGCGTAGGCTAATAAAGTCTGTTTAATAAGTTGTCAATTTTTATTCTTTCCCATTGACTAATCCACAAAAGACCTAAACCAATTAAGAGAAAACAGTGGGATCGCAGAAAGAAACAAAACCCAAAGCTTCTTTCAATTCTACATTCATTAGCTCATTAGCTGTTACCATACTAAGCAATATGCACCCTTCAAGAAATAAATTAAACATCATGTCATTTTCTCTATCTTAATTGATTCGAGATGAACAAGTTGCATTTAACTATTAAGAATCAGATAAGATAAGCAGCTCCTATGTTAAAACATAACCATTTTCTAAATAAATAGAGCACGATGCCTTTTAAGTTAACTTTTGGGTCTGAGTTTTTTTAATTAGTAGATAAGGGTAAGAGTTTTTTTTTTCCCCATTTGGGATCTGATGCAACACAACTCTTATTTAAGGTACCATATATACGAAGGACTTGAAGGACTTGTATAAGAAAGAATACCCCATAACATATTTTAGTCTTAGGTTAATTAATTACCGATCATGACTAAAAGTTTGGGAAAGTGTTCAGTTTGAACCTAATTTTTTAGATTGAAGCTAATTAGACCTAAAAGTTTAGGTCGTCAACTAAATTAGATTTATGGAATCCCATGCATATGAGAGATTATTAGGTGGACCGGGTCTACCACGTCATCCGTGGTCCCGACCAATAAGATTTTGACAAATCAAAGTTTTTCCTACAATTTCTAAAACCCTAGCCAATTAATGTTTTGAATTTAGGGACTTACCCTGTAAATCTCATCTAGTGAAACTAGGGGCTAAACCTGGTGCTAAATTTATGCCTAAATTTTAGGAAGAAATCTGACTTATCAAAATCTTATTGGTCGGGATCACGGATGACGTGGTGGACTCGATCCACCTAATAATTTCTCCCTACATATTGTGCATGCGCCATTAACTCAATAATGCGTTGTTACCAAGTCTGAAAAGCCACATAGTATTTAACGAAACCTGTAAAAAAGGACCTAATTTAGTTGATAACCCAAACTTTTAAAACTGATTAGATTCAACTTAAAAAAATTGGATCCAATTTGAGCACTTTTCCAAACTTTTAGTCCTAATTTGAATATTTACCGTCTAGTCTCAAGTATACCTGTAATGGAAGTTGATTGAGGGATTTGAGTGATTGAATTGTGATATTTTACATTAGAGTAAAATCTTTGAGGAAGTAGGCCACTAGGGCTAGGGAAACCGCTAACTGCTTCTCATATCGAGCAAACTTTTTGACCAAGAAAGCAAGACGAAGGATCAAAAAGAACTATTCATGTGTGTATGTATGCAAGCTAAGAGGCAGCAAAAACAAAGAAAAGATAGGAGTAAATGTTTTGTAATTGATGTAGATATTCCATGTTCCTTTCCCAACATTTTCTCAAACCCCTTTATTTTGTTCAATGGACTGTAGTTGCATGTGAGCTTGTTAGTAGGATTCTTGATGATCAAGAGAAAAAGAACCTGAAGAAAATTGACAACAACCTTGTTTTTGAGTGAAGATTTTTTTATTTTTCTTAGGTATTTTACAACAACAGCTATATCTCTCCATCATAATTCATCACCCATGTTATGTTTTTGGGTCCCATTCCTAATAACGCGTTTAAAAGTGGGTCCTTTTCCTCTAATTTCCTCTTAACAATCTGTCTTAATCCTTATAGGCTTACCTCATTTCATTCATATTTATAGAATTTTAAGTCCAAGGTTAGCTGTAAACCAAGAGTGAGACCAACTTTTTTAAATGTTTTTCTATCAAATTACATGCTGTTTTGCTGCCTTTTGTTGTCCTATTTGACATTTTGTTTCAATCCGTGAAAGGAAAAAGAAACTTGCAACGGTTATTTTATAGGCTTTTGAAAATTTAGGGATAGGGTTAATTAATACGTTAAATTGTGATATAGTAATTTTTGGAATTAAAAAGCAACAAGACCCATGCCATAAAATAAAAATAAAGAACAAGTGGAATACCCAACATTATTTTGGGCGCTTTGTTGATCAAATAAAAACAAATTGAATGAATGAAAGAAATCAAACTAAAAGGAGTTTTGTCATGGAACGTGTTCTGTCTTCTTGTGTTCCTAAAACAAGAAGGTAAGAAAATAAAACAGTCAGAAATAGCAGCTGAACAAAGAACCTGTGTCTCTGTATATCTCAACAAGCATACCTTTCACTTGGCATGTTGGCAATTGGCATGCGTTAACAAGCTTTTTATTTATAACCACACAAATAGTTCTTTCTTTTTTTATCCAATTTTGCAGCTTAAGGGGCGTTTGGTTAGAATCACCCCCAGATCACTAGTGATCTGGGATCACCAGTGATGCAAGATCATCGGTAATCAAAGATTACATGGGTTTATGGTGGTAATCTAGATCACCCTTAGAGGGGTGATTAAAGGGTAATCCGGATTACCACACTAAACCAAAAAGTGTAACCAAACGGGGTGATCTGAAATCACCTGCCAAGATCACCACAGCTGATCAAAGATCATCCCCAACCAAAACGCCCCTTAAGATTATTAGGTAGGTAGTCATACTGAACTCGACTAATCATAAAGGGTGGTACGAATGCTGGACTCTAAATAGAGAGAAACTCTACGAATGCCTACTTTCTTTTTTCATAAGACTCGGACCGAGATCTTATTAGCTTCTTTAAATCAACTCAAACAGACATAATTAGGAGATATAATATATTGCTTTATAATGAATTTTTCTTTTTGAGAAAATGAAATAAAGACAGTATGCTTTACAATTACTAGTATTTATTAGCAAGTTTTGATGTTTACCTAAGCCTTAATAGAAAATCATTGGAGAGAATTTCTTTAATTAATTATTATAGAACCGCCCTATTGAATATTTGTTCTTTTGTTAGGGATAAATGAGAAAACTTTAGTAGCAAGGCATCACAATCAAGCAAAAAAGGAACCAAAAAATTATTAAAAAAAAGAGTTGGAAACGTTAAAATTATTATATACTTAGAAGAGCATAATTAAGAAGTGCAGAAAAACAGAACAGTACAAGTTCAAAATTTCTTTCTCTTTCGCAGGCATGGAAGGGCTTGTTTCATGCACGTGGCTAAACAAAACATATGGGACATGGCAATCTTCATACACACATGCTTATGTTCTTCATATATTCATTGAATTCAATTGCTGCTATTTGGCTATTTGCACCCATTCTTCACCTAATTTCTCTGCCCTCTATTCTTATCCATACAAATATATTTCAATGAAGGAAAAAAGACAAAATGTGAATTGCAGAAATAAGGACCATTGTTATTAAGATAGTAAGATAAAGAAGTTGTATAATCTCACTATCAGAAATTAATTTTCATGAACATGAAACCTGAAAAAAGCTACAAATTCCACTTGTAAAGTAGCCCACTATATTTATCTTGCTTTTTTTTTTCTTGTTAATTAGTAGTAATAATTAGGTCTGGTTTGGCATTGCATTTGAAGATAAAAAAGCTGTTTTTGAACCCAAACACAATACCAAATAAATCATGGTTTGTGTCAAAAGTTGATTTTGAACGCAAAAGCCAAGTCAACCCGAGAAACTAGTCCTTAGATGTTTTTGCGTTTCAAAAGTACTTTAGATCTTAAATGATTAAAATATCCTAATTATTTTTCTCTTTCCTTTTTAACTAGCATATCCTTTTTAGACATTTTATCCTTCAATCCCATTTTTTCAAAACAATACCAAACATTATTTACATTTTTCTACCGCAATTGAAAAAAACACTTCTCAATGGACTGTAGTTGCATGTGAGCTTGTTAGTAGGATTCTTGATGATCAAGAGAAAAAGAACCTGAAGAAAATTGACAACAACCTTGTTTTTGAGTGAAGATTTTTTTATTTTTTCTTAGGTATTTTACAACCTTGTAAAGAAGCCCACTATATTTATCTTGCATTTTTTTTCTTGTTAATTAGTAGTAATAATTAGTCAAGGATTAAGATAAAAAATTAATCTTAGATTAGGCATGAAAGATCAGATGATTTCCACTTTGAGGCCAAATTTTGATCTGATAATCTGATAATAGTGAATGGGATTTGATCAATGATTAAGATTTGTATGGTCATAATTGCAGTCCAAGATTCTTCAATCGATGTGTATCCAACATAGGATTGGCTTTCAATCATTTTAATGCAAATTGAGGCAGAAAATCTTTTCCTTTGAGTAGCAATTTGCTTTGGTTATTAATTATCAAATTATTATTATTATTTATGTCAATTACTCTGTTCAAACTCTGCCAACATGATATCAACTTGGTCATCAACTGGTTCCAGGACAAACAATACTAAAACAAAAGTTTTAAGATTCTTTAATTCCTTTTTTCATACAAAATTGGTTAATAAAAATTGAACTTCTGATATGTTCAAAGATTTTGTAGTTCAAAAGGACATATAATTAAGGTTTTATATTCTCTGTTTTTTAAAATAGAGCAACTGGGTAATTTTTGCTAAAGTCATTGTCTGAAATTAAGATCATTCACATGAAGAATCTGTTGGAATAAGACCTTAGATTTTCATTAAGAAACAAGAGTGATAAAGCAACAGTTCAATATACTAAAAAATAATTTATTTTGAACCCTAAAGCTATTATTATAACCATGTGAATTGAATATGGCCAGTTTGAAAAAAAATAAATTAATGGAATTTTCTCTTTAAGCTATTAATTCTACAATCCATCACTTTGGCAATTTACAACTGTAACTAAATAAGATAAAGGAAGAAAAGATAGAAGACCCTTGAACTCTTGGTGGGACCCAACAATTTTCAAGTTGGATGACAGTAAATTGGCTCATTTCATTTCTCTCAACTACAAAAAGCCCTCCCCTCTTCCTTCCCTCTCTGGCATCATTCATCACTCTATTGCTATTCGCTCATTCAGGCATTTCCACAAACACTTTTCCAAAAGAAACGTTTCTTTTTTTCCACTAACATGGCCAGACCGCAACAACGATATCGAGGTGTCCGACAAAGGCATTGGGGATCTTGGGTGTCTGAAATTCGCCACCCTCTCTTGTAAGAACATGAAAAGTTTCAGTCTTCAAGTCACGTGTTCCTCTGTTCCTTCATGAGTATACTAATATGAAAACGTTTCATTTGTTGCAGGAAGACTAGAATTTGGCTCGGAACATTTGAAACGGCGGAAGACGCCGCCCGTGCTTACGATGAAGCGGCAAGGCTAATGTGTGGACCAAGAGCTCGAACCAATTTCCCATACAACCCAAACGCACCGCAATCATCATCATCAAAGCTTTTATCAGCAACTTTGACAGCTAAACTACACAAATGCTACATGGCTTCACTTCAAATGACCAAACAACAATCAGGACACGAGCCACAAAACAAGGCACCAACTCCCCATGTTTTCAGCAACAATGGCGGCATTGCAGGGAAAAACAGTGGAATTATGAGCCCAGTCCGACCGTTGCAGATACAAGAGACAGAAACAAATTGGGTTGTCAAGAAAACTCAAGATAATGAAACAACCCAGCAATTCAAACCTCTTGAAGAAGATCACATTGAACAGATGATTGAGGAATTGCTCGACTATGGCTCCATTGAACTATGCAATGTCTAGTCAAAAGCATATCAAGCATCTATATTTCTTCCCTTTTCTTCCTTTTTCATTAAAAAAAAACTTTGGGTTGAAGCTTGATATAACTTATCTGTTATGATCATGTCTCAAACCAAACACAAAAGGCTAATGCCACTGATTTTCTAATCTTAACCCATTCTTCGCAACCTTCCCAATATTATTTTGCCAAGTGTTGTTTACCCTTTTAGGCCCTAGTTTCTACCAAGTGACCCCATTTTATGATAATATATGCTTAATGTACAGTAAGCTCTCTGTTATGAGTATATTTTTACTATGAGATACTATCATCTGTTATCCTCTATCTGTCTCTTTTTTTCTCTTTTCCATTGTGGATTCAGAGAATAAATTGCAGTAAGAATTTCCATTTTCAACTCTTTTGCCTTAATTTACAAGGTTTAAGCAAAGTCATCTGTCATTCATTGCCTAAGTTACATAGCAGCCCTAAAATGAGGCAAAGTCATGCTTGTCGTTTTCAAAGCAACAATGCAACCATCAGCCCTTTTATTAATTTTCAAAGTATCCACACCAAACTGTCGAGCTATATGCCTATAACAATAAACAAACAAAATATTAAGTATTCACTATCACAAGGATTTGCGTGATCTACGGATCATTATTTAGTAGTATCATTTTTAGTTTATTTCTTGTTTCTTGAATAAGTTCTGTAGACTGGAATTCAAGGGTTGAATTATAATGATGGAAACATCTCTATCATTGTTTCTCTAACAATTTTAGCATCAGTTTTTGGAGTTGTTGAGGACTAAGAAAATCATTGGTAATTAACATGATTTGCTCATCTAGAGTTAGAACTTGGAAGATACTACTTCTTTCAAGAATTAACCAATGATAGGAAACAAGGCCTAGTTAGGGGCAGATGCTTCTTTTTGTCACAGTTTGATGGGTAAATAATCATAGCAAATAAGTTAAACAGGTTAAATGTCTTAACTCTTACAGACATTTTTCTAAGATAAAACTGAATTCTAACCAAAAAGGTAGCCATGATATGAACCAAAACTGAGAATCACTTATTTAGACATCATCACAATTCCCAGCCATTTTAAGCAAAGAAT
The DNA here is from genome assembly GCA_001974825.2 of Corchorus olitorius. Lineage (NCBI taxonomy): Eukaryota > Viridiplantae > Streptophyta > Magnoliopsida > Malvales > Malvaceae > Corchorus > Corchorus olitorius. Next base: position 37,864 of record AWUE01016526.1, read on the forward strand.
GTTCACAGTTCTTAAGATGCCTAGTTATATATGAAAGTAGGCATATAATTAATAGACAAATTAATTAGGGGTTAATAGATATTTTGGCCATGAACTTGTAAAAAATGGACACATTAGCCCTTCAACTTCCAAAATTGCCAATCGCATCTTTTGGTCGAAAATGGGTATAGTTCGGTCAACAATTGCACATAATTTATCAGAGTTGTACCAATATCTACCAAAGAAGGATTAATTTTCGGCTAATTTGTTCATTTTTTACAAGTATAAGCATGCAATTGGTGCAATTTTGGAAGTTTAACGGCTACTTTGTCCCCTCTTTACAAGTTTAAGGAACAAAATGTCTAATAAACAGAATAATTAGGTTACTAAGAATTTCATTGTGAAACCTTTCACGGGTGGTATGAAAAATGACCGACCTTTGTTCAATTGTTTGGTTTGAAAGTGATTTTTATTTCTTGAGGTTCCTTTTCAACCAAGCGCAGGCTTTTGGTTGGGGATTGCTGCTGCTAAAGATTAAAGGAAAAAAAGAGACACTGAATGTGATTGAGTGGGTGTTCAAATGATTTTAGTAGGCCCAATCTTTTCCCTCTCTTTTCTTTCTCTCTGATGATTTTCAGGTCAATAAGGCATGTTAATTATCTTATATATCATGCATTATGATTTTCAGACATAGTTTCTGAGCCTGTCAAGCCAAACCCACACTTACCTAGACAAACATTTTTAATTTTTTCTCTAATTCTAATTCACTCCCCCACACTTTCTACATTAAGTAAGCTGGCAAGCACTTGCTAGCATTTTTCTAAGTTTATTTATCATACAGTAATCAGTATAGCCAAATATAGCAGCATTAACTTTCTAAATCAGGTAAGGAAGCAGATTATAATCAAACCCCATGAATTAGGAAATTAGAGCATCCATCTCAACACATACATCTTTACCCTTTGTTAATTAAATCATTAATAATTAAACATCTTGATTAGTTTCATTTTTTAAGTTCTTCAAAACAACTTGCTCTTTTGTACCAATAATAAAGTTTCTGCAGGGATTTATAACAGGAATTAACTCTGGTAACTTTGACCTGTCTATGATGGATTTGTTTTCCATATCATTCCATGTCGAATTTCCTCATATAAGGTGCTTTCTTTAGCTGAAAATTCCTAATATCTGTTAACTAACCTTTTCCCTTACTATTTATAGTTGTCTTTTGCTGATATATATAGTACCCTCAACCTCTCCATATGTTTACAGGGAATTTTCTCCTGGTTTTGTACTTCTATAGCAGAATTCCCCTGTTTCTGCAGATAGATAGAACATTTTACTAATATTGTATATAGTTTGCAGGGCAAAATTTAAACTCTTTCTTCTTGAATAATTTGCATGTATGGTTAAAAAACCTTATATTGAAGAATCTAAACTAGAGTAGTAGTAAAATTAAAATGTGCTTTTTTTGGTTTTTGGTGTCTAGTCTCTATCAATGGAATTTCATGATGGTTCACCTGTTTGGAAAATTGATTTTGTTCCCCACAACTATCAAAAAAAATAAAGTAGGGTTTTACCCTTCTCATTATATTGTTTTACTTTTGATTCAGCAAAGGTGATTAAAATCATGGCATGTTAGTGAGTTTACCATCATTAATAGTTTGAAACTTTTGGTCACTCTTTGGGGACTCTTTGATACTTAACCTGACCTACCACTTCCCTTATCTCAAGAAAAACATGCTGCAACTCCACCAATTGCAGAGCATTCCTCTGTTTATTGCAAGACTGAATTTTTAACATATATATTCGTTCTGGTAATTTGTAAAAGAAAGAAAAAGAAATGTTCTGTTTCACTTTATTATAAAACCAGATAAGTTTGCCAATTTGACACATTTTGGCTCTTCACTTATCATAACTACAAAGATTTTTTTTTTCTAAGTCTTTCAGAAGAGAATATTGTCCAAATGAAGAAAAAAAAACAAAGTAGAGTCAAGAAGAGCTCCAAGAGTTGTTGCAGATTTTATTTTATACATATATATACACATTCATTGTATAATCATTCAACTCAATCAAGTCAAGAACCCTTAAATTATTTGGTTCAGTTTTTGGCTTTTAGGACAACTAATCCAATACTTAATTATGGTATCTCAACTGTTAACACCTTGTTTTCTCAATCATCTATAACTTCTTTGCTCACTTGTTCTTCAAATGTAATAATTAGAACCCATTCAACAACAAACGTCCTGCTAACTATTCACGGTCACAAAGGCGACAGTCTTTCAACTATGTTTGAAATTTGAACTTGTCACGAGTTGTTAATGTCTCCAATCAACAAAGAAAAGGGGAAAAAATGTTGAGACAAGTTTGATGATCATTTACCAGTTAAAGGAAAAATGCTCTGTTTCAAGATTTCTATCTAATCAAAGAGTTGATGCCAATTAGGCCTATTGGGTAGTGATTGATGTTTTTGGAAAAAATCAAGTTCTTAGTTGAAAATAACAGAGCTTGTCTGATCAACCTAGTAAAAAAAATTTTAGTACCCAATTCCTTGTCGTACAAACTTTCATTGTAAAAGGGTTTCCATTGAATTTGCAAAAACCTTAAGTGAAAACTCAAGAGTCAAAGGTAAGATCTTCCTCAGAAGGAAAAGTAGTCAAAGCCAATCATGGTGTATCCAATCATGGCGTATAGAATCTCATGTGGAAATGTTGGAGGAATAGACAATGATATGGCCTCAAAAACCCTAATTTTTTTTTTCTTGTAAAAAAAGAAACAAAAAAAAAACCCTAAAATTATGTGTGTGCTGAGATTGTCTTCCTAATGGGGTATTTATCTTTGTTATTAGATGCGTTGGATCAAGTGAGTCATGCAAAACTCCAAAAGGCAAATTGCTTTATTGAGGGAGTGCGAGAAAAAGGTTGGTGGCCTACACCCTGAAAAGGGCCAAAATGCTTTCAACCAGTTTCTGGAGCATTTGAAAAACAAAAACCCTTTAAAAAATTTTGGTTAAGGGGAAGGGGGAAGCTGATATTTTTGTAATGTAGGGCCTATTTCTATAGTTTTCTTGTTAGTCAAGGACTGAATTTAAGACAAAAATATAGTGTATTTTTTTTCTTTATTTGTAATTAGGGTTCATGTTGAAGTGCATGGCATGTCGCAGCCCTTCATGTTCTTAATATCTCTTCTTCCATTCCTCTTCACATGGATGATCATGTGAATGTTAACATGCACATGGCTTCAGGTCCTAACCACTTTCTTCTTATTACCTAACTATATATTTTGTTAGAAAGACAAGACAAATTAGAGATGAAATTAGGGTCCCACCTTCTTTGCTTCCTTCCACACTTCCTCCATTCCATATGATCATTCCCCCTTCTTCCTTTCCCTAGCTAATTAATTTCCCTCACTTTCATTCTCTACCTTTATTTTGTTCTTTTCCTTTCATAAATCATGATCATATATTTATCATGGAGCATCTTCAAATGGATAATTATGCACTCAATTAATTGTTATCGTTTTCTTCATTTAATTGTATATATATCACCATCAATGAAGGAGGGTTCCTATGAACTAATAGCCAGGAGACTTGATTGTATCTTAGTTATATCTAGGTTTCTTGTGTAATAGTTGTTGTAACGTTTTTTTTTTCAAAAGAAATAGGAATATCTTTCTCCCTGCCTGTGGACGTAGTTCACCATTACCGAACCACGTAAATTTTCTTGTATTCTCTACTTTCTGTTGTTTAATATTATGTTTGTGCACAACAAGACTCGGTTTTCATAAGTTATGGCGGTATTTTGAACCCCATCGTGTTTTTTTTACCCTATTGTAACATAAACCATTTCTTCGGTTTCATTAGATTCCATTGAGATCGATCGTCACCACTTTATCTTTAGCATTTAGTACTGTTTTGCATTTCTATCAGCTATCAAGGGACAGCACTGCTAATACTGTATCCAAACATAAATTAATTAACACTTTGTAAGGAAATTTCATAAAGTTAAAGAATGTGGGAATGTCACTTTATTATAGATGAATTTTAAGAGGCAAAACAAAAAGAGAGTTAAGAATAATGTAGGGAAGGTGTGCCCCCCCTTTACCTTTAAAAGCTAGCGAACTTTAGAGCACCACAATCTTACCAAGATTATTAGGTAAAAATGCAATAATAACAGTGTTGTGTTAGTGCTTTTTTTGGCTGTATGTATAAATGGAGTTGAGTTGAGTCATTGATGAAATGTTTTTGCGGCACAATATTCCTTTTGCTGATTCAATTGGCCTTTGCCGCCCCACTTTCAGACCAGCAAAGGGTTAAGAGCTGACAACCGTTTGTTTTTAGGGTTCATTCCATTCCATTCCATGACATGAAAACATGACATTCCCTTCAGCTCTCCACTACTTCCTTGTCCTCGTCATAATGTGTACCCTTTAATGGTGCTCTCGTGAACCATTGACATTGATACTAATTAATGACTGACTTCAATGTTTTAAGGCCACACTTAGCTTGTCTCTTTCACCACATTAAACAAAGGAAAATGGGATATATATGCAAGTTCTTATCTAATGCCTATAGCTTTTGGGTACATGAGGTTAAATCTTTCACTTCAAATTAAACAGTAACGTGTCATTGGTCTAGTGGTAAAGTATTGTACTCTTAGTTCTAGCGGCTAAGGTTCGATCCCTAGCAATCTCAAGTTTAAAAAAAAAAGTAATGCCAGAGGATGTCAACAAATTAAAAATGTATAAAACTCTTGGTATCCGATAATCACATCTAGTCTCTTGTAATCCATAATTAAAGGTGTGTTGGATCCCGACTAGAGAAAAGTTCTTACAATATTTTTTTTTCCATTCATAAAATTCAAACTAAAAAATTTATTTCTCCATTCATATTTAAGACTCGAATTATTAAAAATATATTGATTTCCTTCCACTCAACTTAATGCTTAACAAATGATGGCAAAAAAAAAGCGTAAACAAATAAAACTTTTCTCAACTCTTCTTTATGTTTCATAGCTCATACCAAGCAAAAGAAAAAGAACTGCAAGTAAACATTAAAATGAAAAGAAAGTGTCTGCCTATGAAAAGTTTAGGCTTCCCTCGGAGGTCAAATAAAAGAAAAAGAAAAAGTCCTAAGATGGTATGGGTGGCCCTGGGCCTAGTGGGAATCACCTCAAATGGCCCACTCAAGGATCAAACAAAGAAAAAGTACTTAGCAAAATACTAAACCAACCAGTCGTTCCATCTGATCAGTAAAGTAGCAATTAATGGGCCAACTTGAGAACGAAAGTTTGTGTTGTGTGGCCTGAAGTGAAAACTTTCGAGCAATTGACAGATAAGGGCTCACAGCTTTACGTCAGGTATTATCTCTTCAAACCCACTTCCGGATATTAAAGTTGGGCTCAGCCTTTATCAGGCTCTGAACCAGACTTCTTAGCCTAACCTCACATGGAACATCACCCACCTTTTTTCTCTCCATTTTTTGCTTTATTCCCTTCCACTCTTCCATATACTTTTGAGCTTTGAACTTCTGCACCAAACTTGGAAGTTAAAAGTCAAAATTCGCAGTTGAACTTTAAACAATCAACTAATTACTGTATATTATATATGGGAAGAAGAATAAAGCACAAAAAAAAATTGGGGTGCAATTTAACTCCAAAACTTTAGTATAATTTGATCGTTTATTTGATAAGGAAATGGTAAATTGATCTTCATTACGATTTTTTTTTATGTTAAAAAAAGTTTAGTTGAAGGGAGAAGTTGTCGATGTTAAGATTAGGGCATGACATAAGTCTCAGAGAGGGCTTACAATGATATCAATCACCCGCCAACGAAGACCATTAGAGGTCTTAAGCATAGGTCTGAAGACTACTTCAAGTACTTGTATATAATTCTAAGGAATTGTTCATATAGTCCGTAATCCGTTCCTAGCTTCCATGCTTTTGGGAAATTTCTCAGCATATATTATATAATTCCCCATTTGTGGAACTACTCCATGTAGTTTAGATGCTACCAAATCATGTCATGCACTCTTTAAAAGCAAACCTCAATATAAAAAGAACCCACATTTAACTAGTTGCGTCAAGAGACGAAGTTGCCATTAATCAAGTCTCTCCAACAGCAGCTTAATTTGTACATTAAAACAAAGACAGAACTCACTCACTCAACAACTCCATTTTTCTCTCTTTCTTTTTCTTCTTTTCCACTAACAAATTGAGATTGACATATACCCCAACTAATGAAGATATATGGGTAGCTTTGACTTTATAATATAATAACAAAAACAAGAAATGCTAAAGGCATCTGTTTGGTAGTGTTGGTGTAGCTGGCATGCAGCAGTAACAGTTTGAAGAATATATTTAGGTAAAGAGTTAGCTTGAAGTTTGGACTTTAGATTTATATTTATATTTGCACAAATGGATGACTGAAGATCCTAATTCTCTCTAATTTTTTTACAAAATCAGTAATTTAATCACCAACCACTCCAAGATATAAGTTATTGTTTTCTCTTTTGTTTAGCAGTTGCCCACATAGGCTAGCTCTTGCCAAAGACAAAAGGCCATTTCCGTTAATTAACTAACTCATTAATCAGCCATTAATATCAAAATTAGGAGTTTTCCCATGTGTTAATTAGGTATGAACAAAACCACTTGCATGAAGATATTTTTGGTCTCTCCTTTTCTGCTAGCTATAACGTACTTCTTTGGGTAGGTACTGAGAAAAATTGAGATTCAAAAAAGAAGATTATTCAGATTCAAACTCTCAAATGCAATACTTTGTTTGTTAAAAGCGCGTATTAGTTTATCATAGTAAACTCTTTTGATTCTTCAAAATCAAAATCAATGGAAATATACATGTATTGAGGTCAACTTGTCTCTCTTTCTTTTTTTCGTCACATTTTACTTTGACAAACCGTCTTCTACAGTTCAAAATCTTCCATACGCTTCAAGTTTTACAATTAGTTTTACATATATTCTACCTAGATTAATTAGGTTAATTTCCATGATAATATATAATCAGGTTAATTAATTTTTCCAGCTTGTATTTGATAATTATACTAGTACTTTTGTTTGGGTCAAATATGGTGTTTAATTAATTACCCAGTTATCATTTGAAAAATGCATTTTTTTTGGGGTCAAAATATGGTGTTTACTTCTGATACATTTAACAACTTGATGATCAAATTGGAAAACTGTTGACTGATTTTGATTTTCTACATGTAATTGATTATTGATTTTTCAAATTTATAACTAAGCAATTTGCATTTGCCTTTTTAATCATTGTCATAAGATTTCTAACATATTTAGCTCGAGAGACCCATAATCTTAATTTCCAATGATAATTCTAAAACTCAATTTTGTATGCTCTAAAAATTTTTGTTTCTTGAGGTTAAAAACTAATAAATGATTAGTCCAGATAGTGAGTGGTTTTTATCCCGACAAAGTAAGAACACAATTGTTCAAATTCTCCGGAAGCGTATCTGTTGTAAGGATTTTAACCTATTACATTCCTGACTTTCGGGATTAGTCTTGGGCCACTAAAATCTAGCGATACCCTTAATTAAATCAAAATTTTTTGAACGGGACTATCTTGCTCAAAAAAATTAAACCAAAAATTTTCTTGAGCCTGGGAATCTGGTTAGGGGTGATCTTGGGTAGTAATCTCAGATCATCCTATTTGGGTTGTATATCACCCGTGGTGATTATAGGTGGTGATCTCTAATCACCTCATTTGATTTGCAGATGTTTTTTTTTTTTATGTGGTAATCTGGATTACCCATGATTACCCTACAGATCTGGATTACCATCCTAAATCCAGGTAATTGAAGATCACCAGTAATCTAAGATCACTCCTCAAATGAGAGGTGATTCTAACCAAACACCCCCTTAAAGTTCAATGTTTGAAAAACTAATGGCAGATACGAATTCATTTGGAAATTCTCGGATTCAAGTCTTTAGAAACATGGGTTTGTCTTTTTGTTGTTGAAATTAATATCATCATCATTGACTTAGAACATTCAGATGATTATGAAAAAAGAAGGGAAAGAATAAAAAGTGATCAAGTACATTTAAGTTTGCAAAATGGAAAAGTCAGTTTGCAAAAACAGGCTGTGAGATTCAGATGTCAAGCTGAATTGTAAGACGCGGTCTACCATGGAAGTCGAAGATCAATGTTCTCTCCCTTTGACTACTTGACTTGTCTGAGTTACAATTAAAGTAGTACCACTATACTTCCATGTTGCTTCTCTAATTTTTACTTTTTTTTTTAATTTAATTCTTTCCGTCTTGAAAACTTCTTAATCTCTCTTATTTTAATCAGTCAGTCAATCTTGCCTCTTAATTTTTATAAACTGTATGGAAGCTTTTTAAATTAGTTGTTAAGAAAAATAAGGAGTCTCTTTGGAATTGGAAGGAATAAAATGGAAATTAATGTTACAAGCTAAATTTGATTTTTGCTACTAATTACAATTTAGTAGCAAATATATAATATTGGGCTTGACCCAATTGGCTGATACCAAGCCCAATTTCAATGCTAGATAAATTCAAGAAGATTTTAGCCCATAGCCTTACTAAAGATTTTTTTTGGTCCGGTGCTTAAGATTTATTTAGAGTAGAAAATGATTGTACTGGTTTCCTGAGTTAATGGAATTTTAGTCGGTTTTCCCTCCAAAAATAATTAGAGAAATGAAATAAAAATGAAAATATAATAAATAATTAGGTAAAAAAATATACAAATTAAGGTATATACATGAACCATAAAGTATATACTAAAGTTTAACAAGTCAATTGCTTTCCCCTTCAAGACATATTGAGTTCCAAGTTCCAACATTAATTATTAATTCATTGTAACTAACACATGTTTCGTTGTTGAATGGAAGGAGTGACACATAAAATTTTGAATTCAGTCTTGTGAGTATATAGAAAATAGACCTTAAAAGACTTTCTTCGACTCATAATCACACGAAAAAACCACAAAATTTACATGCAATTTACATATAATGAGACTTAACTTAGACCACAAGATATCATGAAACATATATTTATCATTGAGCCAAAAATTGTGGTATTACTCGATTCTGAATTAATTAGGTTAAAATTACATAAGATTCCTATGTTATTGTTAATTTATCCCTTGAACATATATATCCATCCCATCAAATCAAATAGGCTGGAGACATTTTCCTGGAAACTTCAACTCCCACCAATTAGGGCGAGGAATGGAAATAGAAAATTCAAAATTGGTCCGAGAAGGAAGGACTACGATCAAAAAAAATGGTCCAAGAAATTGCAAGTACATAGACGTACCAGCTGTCCGAAATTAAAGCAAAGTATGGGACATAATGAATCGAGGAGACAAAGCCAGCTTCATTTGGAGAGTTATGTGGTTAAACAATTTGTGATCAACTGCCTGGGACATGCTTCAGTAGTCTTAGCTTTCAGACCATAATTACTCAATCCTCAACTTCAATGTCCCTACTTTACTTATAAGGATGTTGTTCAAACCGAGAACAATTTCATGGTTTTCTGTCAATCTCTTGTCGAATGAAATACCGGTCACCGTCGTCAATCTATTATCCATTCATCATCATTTAGAAGCAAACTACTTAATCAAACAGTTAACAACATATGTTATGTTCAAAACGTTAAAAGAGAATAAATTTTGAACCCTCTCTTAGTGGGCATCATTGACCCAGGGGCTCTAAGGCCCCCGCTCCCTCTTAAACCCCGGTGACTCCATGGCGAGGGACACACCTGTGGGCAGTAAGGCGTGTCAAGAGTGGATCATAACACAAGATGGAATCAAGTAAGAGTCTATGTGAGAAAAACCTTGCGTTTACTCAGATTCGAACCCATGACCACGCTTGCAGCAAATTTTACGCTCGACTTCCTGCCACGAAACCACCCTAGAGGGGCAAATTTTGAACCCAATTTAGTTTAGCTAATTCTATTGTCAAATCCTTTCATTAATTTGGGTCATTTTCCTAGAAAACAAAAGCGTGTAGTGGTGTTGAATGTTGATCCTTTTTGCAGCTGGCAATTGAAATTATAGGGTGTAATTTGTAAACATATAGTATATAGAAAGTATGTTTGTAATAATCATGATTATTATTCATATCAAAACTATTAAATTACAAGACAGACAAAATAATCTTTTTGGACCCTCTAATTGATACCCCATTTAATGGCAAAATCTTTCATGACCCATCGAGACCCAAATATTGTTCTCCCCGCTAAAACCTGTCATTAATTTTCCAGCTCTTTTTGTCGTCGTGGTTCTTATTAACATTCTACGAGTCTATTACTCGTGGATTTTAAAAAAAGTTAAAAAAGAAATCTAAAAAATTCAAAATTCAGGAGGGATTGATGCGTTAGAAAAACTTCCTCTATGACTATTATTTGCAGCAGTTCAACACGACTTAATCTCGGTATCTACACCATATAATAAGATATAAAATATAAATATAAATGTTTAAGAAATTCGAAACATTGGATAATTCATAATTGGAATTATCTTCTAACTTGGCTTAATGCACTCATTAAGAATCATATGCATATATAATAATGCATATCACTCTATCCAATTCCATCAGCCCAGGGAGGTTGAATTTTATTTTCTTATCATAGAAAAGATCATAGCATACTTTGGCCAAGAAAAAAGAAAAAGAAAAGATCATAGCATACCAATAATTTGAAAAAAAAATTAATAACAAAATTTATAGAACATGATAATAACATGTTTTCTAGCTGTAAACACGACAATATAGCGATAAGCCGATAATTAAGCTTTAAAATAAATAAAATTAAATTTGATGTAATACAAGAATCGAATATATATGGAAGATGACCTTAACTTGGAAGAAACAATCATCGCAAATTCACCCTACTTTGCTGGAAATTCACATGTTTTTTTTTAATATTATTGTACAATTTCAAGGTTATTGAAGTTCAAATTATTTAACCTGATTTTGTTGCAAAAAAAAAAGGAAAAACAAGAGGCTGAAAGGGGCTGAAATTGTGGTTTTGCTTCTTAAATCAATGATTGAATATGCACGTGAAACGTGATCATAATTAACCCCTACTACAAGTTCACCGGAGAAATTTCCTTTCCCTTCCATGGTCTCTCATTCATAGGGGCTGAAATTACGAAGCTTTAAATTTCACACTTATTCAACAGTACCGTCTCTCATTCAAAGGGGCTGAAATTACGAAGGTTAAATTTCACACTTATTCAACACTATCTATATTTAGCTTTTTTTTTGTTTTTTAGTGACGACTAGCTTGCTCGACCTAATTTTATTGTCTGATATTCATCGACCTAATTTTATTGTCTGATATTCATGACCTGACACTGAAAAAAGTTATTATTATTTCTAAAATCTTATACAATAATAATATCCTAAAATCAAATATTTACCCAGTAAATTGTAACTCGGGGTTAAACTTGAAATTAAATTATTGCCTTGATTATTATACAAGATAACATGCGGTAAAACCGAGACAAGAATAATTTCCCTTTTTTACAATATATTTAGCTACTTTTGCATCAGATCTCAATGGGAGATACATGCTCCTTGAAATACTATGATTTAATGTTCAAGTCTCACTGTATTTGCACTACATATGGATTTTGTGTCCAGTTGTGTGAACTTTGTTAGTTCGTTCTAATGAAATTAGTGGTTTGTTTTATTATTTTGTATTGAAATTTGAACGTATAAAAATATTTAAGAAAAATACTTTTTGACTCGCCTGATTTTACCATTGGTCATCCTGCCTAATAATTAAGGTAACAAGATAATTTTAGGTTTAGCCCCTAGTTATAAACAAGGAGGATTTGCATGGTAAATCCCTTGATTTTAGAATATTATTAAATAGAGTTTTAAAAATTATGGTAACTTTTTCCGTTGTCATGTCAGGAGGGACATTTTGCGGGTCAAATAGGCGGATTGTGTAGTATTTCTCAATATAACCAATTGGATTTTCGATTGTATTCTCCAAAAAATTATCTGCTTTTTGTATTGTCCTCCTAAA